>CAWYPQ010000624.1:0-180046 GCA_963965965.1 Trididemnum nubilum | reverse complement strand
TGTATAATTCTGGAATTTTTAGGATTGTTAGATGAGAGTAAAATGGTGTAGCATGGTCCACATATTTGCCGCCGCCAATAATGTTCACAGCTTTGTTTTGAAGTGTCTGTATTTTTGATAAGTAAGATTTATGGGTACAACACCAAATGGATAAACCATACAACAAATAAGGATGAATAAAAGCATAACATAGATTGAGAAGTGAATTAGAAGGAAGAAAATGTTTCAATTTTGAAAGAATTCCCACCGACATAGCAACCTTATTTTCAATACTTTTGATGTGGGATTGGAAGTTTAAGCGCGAATCAATGAAAACATCCAAAAATTTTGCTTTATCACATGATAATATTTGTAAGCTATTATGAAATATGGTAAAATGAGGACTTTGTATATCTTGATTGGAGGAAATCATAAGATGGTTTGATTTTAATGGGTTTAAACTTGATTTGTTAGCAATGGACCAATTGTAAACATTTGCTAAATCCTTATTCATTTCAGTTTCTAATGATGCTAGATTTGGGCTATCTATTAAAAGGCAAGTATCGTCAGCAAGCAATCGTGGAAAACAATTGACGGAATTGTTTAGATCATTGATGTACAGTAGAAAAGAAGTGTACCAAGTATTGACCCTTGAGCTACACCATAAGTCATAGATTCAATTTCAGATTTTATACCGTCTACGAAAACATATTGTTTTCAATGTAAGAAGGAACAAATAAGTTTATGAGCGGGTCCTCCTCCCTTATAAGACATAATGATCTAGTTATTTAAGCAAAATATTATGTGAAACTGTATCGAAAGCTTTTTGAAGATCTAAAAAGTCCTGTATATTTTCTGTGATTGATATTAATTATCAAAAGTAGGTGTTACAATGCCCAGGCAGGCATGGGTAGTAGCTATGTGCTTCTGAAATCCGTTTGTGATTTATGAACAACGTTGTGTTTTTTGAAAAATTCTAGAAATCTATTATACATAAGGCGTTCATGAATTTTTGAGAAACAAGTTAGTATTGAAATGGGTCGATAGTTGCTTGGGTTTGTTTTGTTTCCTTTTTTGTGAAGAGGTATGATTTTAGCAAGTAAACAGTTTTCAGGAAATACACCATTAAGAAAGGAAAATTCAAAAAAAGCATTGCAAGTATAGCGCGATGATGGTTGAGGCAACTTTGAGATAATAAGCAGAAATGTCATCACGACCAACAGCTTTGTTCGTGTAAAGTGAAAGAATAGCAGTTGTTATTTTTGTAGGGCTGGGTGATTTCAAAAAAATTGAATCAGAAACATGATTGGACAAATAATTTAAGAAGTGTTGAATGGTAGCAGATTGAGGAATATCATCAGCAAGATTTTTGCCTATAGTTCAAAACAATTTATTAAAGGAGTTTAGAATTGATTTAGGGTTAGTGGGTGTGTTTACAATTTTTTCTGTATCAAAACAATCAAAAAAAAAAAAAAAATGAAGTGATTATCGATTTCGAGGCAAGTGTTGCGCAGCCGTCTTAAATAGTGGTTTGGGGCACTCCGGATGCCAACAAAGGTGATTAGCTAACAGCGAAACGCGCTCGGAACGCGCTTGATTCGGCTCTTTAATTCCTGCCCGATTCTCCACCAAACGTGTAGATCAAATTGTTGTTTATTAGACGGCCAGGGTAAAACAAAGAACTGGTAAATAAGCAAATAAGCGAGCGAGCGGTTTCTGTTAAAAAGCAATGAGAAAATAAACACTAGCGCAGAGGCAAAACTTCATAAAACACATAACATAATAATTACAAAAAAAGACTTACTTAGGAAAACAATAAAAAACATCCTACTCGAAGATATTTAGGAAAAAATCCTTTTAACAATGCAAATTTATTAACCACATTAACTAAACAATCATTAACATTTGAATTCGGTAGTTTCAATCATTTGACGTACCAAACTGTTTCGCCCAAACGACGTTACAGTGACGGAGAGAAAAGGTATCACAGTGTGGACAACAGGTGGCAGTGCAGTACGGTATCGTGGCGATTTCGTGCTTCGCTCTACAATTTAAATTCCTAGCGTAAATTGAAGGGCAAGAGATGAACAAATATTATTCAATTAGAGACATTTAGTGAAAACGTAATAAGTGAAAGGTGCAAACTAGCATAGTTGCATTCAGGACGTGAGTTATCAAGGTTTACATAGTTTAATAATTGATACCTCAATATCAATGAAAGTGAAAGCACAACATGAGGTTATCTAAAGTGCAGGTTCAAAAGATCGAAGTTGTTAGTCAATTAGCCATAATATAAATTTATCTATTAAAGCTATCATTATTATAATGAAAACGTACCTTGAAAATTTCCAGTATTGCAGTTTTCAAATTCACCAACTTACTCAGCTTATCGAATTAAAGCAACAAAATAATTGACACTACGTCGATAAGGCTCAACTCCTAACTAATTTGACTTGAACACATAAATGTTACCAAGAGGGTATGCAACAAATCAAAACAGAAAATTAGGTCAGTTTGGACGATTCTACGCCGCTTAATGCAGTAGCTGTGAGAAAGGCTGATTTGCATACTGCATTACGTTCAAATCTTGTGTATACTAATTTTTAGGTTCGAATCTCTTCGCGGCAAAGTAGAAATCTACGGTAGAGGCGTGCAATATTTTACAGGAAGCACTAAGCGTATTATTTCCCAAATCTTTTTCTGGTTATTTTTGTCTTGGTTTAACACCAAGGAATAATATAAGTTTTTGGCAAGAGCTATTATCTTAGTAAGTTTGTTTGAATATTTTCGAAGAAAAAGATTTTTGGCCATTATTGCCTGATAGAAAATGAATTTTGAACATAAAATGTCGTTTACGAATTTGTACTAAGATGCCTTTGTTCAATCAAGGTTTATTTTGTAACCTTTGTTGTCTACCAGATAATTTCTTCTTTGGGGCGTGAATATCAATAGTTAAAACGATTGTCTGTGAAAATCCGTCAAAAATTTTATTGTAATTGCCAAGTATTGGAAGCTGGTGCTTTTTCAAAATAAATAGATAAATTAGTCGCTAAATCTTCACAGAATAGTTCAGCATTAAAGGCTGATTTATCTCTAACAAATAACTTTTGTTTCTTTTTCAACGGAGGTTTAGAGAAGTCGTTTATGCAACAGAACAGTTCTGGCTCTCCAATCAGTAGCCGAGTGGATAGAGCATCTGCAACTGAAACGGTAGACTCGGGTTCGATTACCGGTTGGGTCAAACCAAAGACCATAAAAATTGGTATTCACAGCTTTTCTGCTTGGCATTGAGCATGGAAAAGGACAGTGTAAAACCTACACCTTGTGTGGTAGAGAAATGGGCGGGTGGTAGCTTAATTCGAAAACCGAAAGGTCCTTTTGCTATCTCCTGGCCATTGGCCAAGGAAACTTGGTGAATAGTAATTTTGCAGCAGGCAGATTGGTGGAGCAGCCACTATTAAAACGCAACAGTTTGTTTCACCTGTAAATGGCTTCATCTTGGGGTATATTTAAACAATTTTAACAATTTATAAAGTAAAAAGTTGACAATTATAATTTAAACTTCTAAGGTTGATTTTTTTTTCATCTATTTCAGAATTTGCAGCATCTACTTGTGACATTGCTGCAATGGCTGATATTGTTAGTGAGCGAATCAACTTGCCTCTTAAAGATGTCATTAACCGCATTCTACAAAATTTGGACGAAAATAATTCAAAAGATTTTGCCACTTGCATGGAAACCATTTGCGAACGATATTTCAAAGGAGCGGCGGTATGAAAAAAAATTTTGTTTGCTTGTTTTTATTCAGTTTAATTAGGCTCCAATCACTATAGCGTTGATCGATCTGCGCTTTTTTATCTTCAAAACTTGTAGAGTAAATAAAATATGCGATTTTTATATCATTAATTACTAGTATTAGCTTAGCTTATTGACATGAAATTGAAAAGCCACATTCGTTCTTAAAGGGGCATTGAGGTGTCTAATTTTAACTCATTTATTGCCACGCAAAAAATAGTATTTTTAGAAATTTATGAGACTGATTTCAAAATTTTTCGACTTTACATTAAAAGATATATTTGCATTTCTTTTTTCCGCTATTTGTAGCAATTCTGCCATTTTTTAAAATAATTTTTGAATCAACCATTAGGTGTCGCTTTCGTGGACGCAGCGATAATGTTAGGAAAGCATAATTACAATGGTTACACAAATGCATAAACTAGGCTATCCCAAACTTAAAAAGTAAATAATGAAAAATGCACGAATGAATATTTTTTAATTTCTTTTTATTCGCTTTAACTTAAAGTTTTTGTTGAAATAAGCTAATCACTACCAGTCGGCAATAGGCCTGCCACAAAGCCTAGCTCCTAGGCTTACTAGTGGTTACCGGTAATAACCTACCAGTTAAACTGTAAAGTTTAATCTAGTCCACTTCGTTTTCACACAGGACTTAATTTACTCTAATCACAAAAAACAACTAGGTGGCCTATACGACACCAGCCAAAATTATGAATGTTATCTGATTGGCTTAGGCCTATTTTTCAAGTTTCTTTCTAAGTGCTCTAAATCAAATATCTTTGTAATAAAAGAAGATAATTCACACTTTATAAAACGCACGTTTTTCGCCAAAGCCACTACAGAAGCTTGGCAGAAGCACATCCTAACCCTTGTATATACCAGATAACCATAGATGGGCACAAGTTCGCTAATCGTTAATTCGTTAATAACGAAACTAACTTTTGATTAACTTGTTAATTTGTTAAAAAGTTTTTTTTTTGGGGGGTTAACGGACTAAATTAACTTCGTTTAAGTTTCGCTAACTTACGTTAAGATTTTTATCTTTAATTTCTTGCAACATTCATTCATCGTACCGGTACAAACCAGTTTGCACTGGTAACACTGGTTGCGTATTAGCACGAGTTATATAAAAGAAAAACGAAAAAAGAAACTCTTTCGTGGCGAATAATAAGCTGCAGCCTCATAAGTTTATTAATTATTGCTGTTCGCAATTTCCAAAGATTTTCCGATCGCAGCTTGGTTAGTAGTGCATTTAAACCTATTTTTATCTTGAAATTAGATTAGACTGTAAAATGTAATTTCCAAAACATAAAAAGACCACTACAGCAATAAATATTTCTTTGCAATCAGCTCAACAGATTTGTTAAAATCATAAAAAAAGCAATCTGCCCTCCATTTCAACTGGTGACTAAATACCCAATTTCAATCTTTGTTTGTGCATTTGTGTCTGATTAATTGTTGATTTTTCGCAGTCTTGTATCTTTACAGAAGAGTTGTTTGTCATTGTCTAATCAGCGTTTAAGTCAAATTACTGGGTAAATATTATCCTTTAGTAAAAATAAGCTGTTAATTAATATATCTATTAAGGACGTTTTTTAAGAATCGCTACCTTGTGTTAGAAGAAATTTTGCATTATTTGTTTTTCGAGACGACTTTAGATGGCCAGCTGTCAACCTTTGTTTTTAATTTCTAGCCTTTGAATGCTAGACAAAAGCGATCTACCACGTGCTATTACTGCTCCGTATCTATTTAAATTGTGCTTGGGGAATGGGAGCTTAGTAGAGACTGCAAGGATGCTAGAGAGCAGCAGTGTCAATTTTTCGCGAAACGTGTTAAAGCTGCTTAGGTTGGGTAAATAGTACTTTGTAACCCCCTTTCATTTGGATTTAAGTATTGACTGTGAGGGAAAAGTCATATAAAGTAGAAGAAAGGCCCTGAATTGGTCTTTTTATCGAATTTTGGGACTACTCCGGTTTCTGTATTTTTGTTCATTCATTATAATAAAAAACTTCATTAAAAAATCATGTAAATCAAGTGAGCAGCTGGTTCAGGGAGAGAGGGATTGGGAGAGTTAGGCGAAGCTTTCCTACACGTCTTTGAATTTGGTTATAAAACTCCGTATCGCTTTCGTGCAGAAAACGCAGAATGGTTCTGTTTGGCAAGTGGTACCAGATCTTCATTTTGAGAATTCAACAGTTAATGAAAAACTGTTTGGCAAATCGAAACAAGTGTCGTTACGTATTCTAGAAGTGAGTGAATAGAAAGAAGTGTAAATTAAACTCAAAATTTTGGTACTGATTGCACGGCAGTTTTATTTAATTTGGTTAAAAACAGTAAAGCCTTATTTAAAATTGTAAAATTTTTAAACGTTTCGGACTTATCAATGTCCATCATCAGCAAAAGCAAAATCTAAAACAGTAAAAAATGTGAAGAACAAGTCTCGAATGAAAGTAGCCACGTTTCAGTGCAAGTTCTAACATAGCGCTGCAATTGAGTAAAACCTGCGGATGTAAACAAGCTACTGTTCCATTGCTTAACTCACTAAACTGGAAATGTTTACGAATTAACGAACTTTATTAACTTCCGTTAACTAAAGCTCAAAATAACGAATTACCTCTAACGGAGGTATGAAGTTTGTTAATGGACTAGTGATTAGCGAAGCTAAGGTTTTGCATTAACTTGCCCACCTACGCAGATAACCAATTTGGTTTGAAACCAGGTATGCAATTTTGATGCTGCCATGTTAGCACAGCTAGATTTTTGTCCCGTAATGCTAAAATCTTTCCGTTAAAGCTATTTAACGTCAAACAATAAAAAAACGAGACAAAAACGTTGGTAATCAATTTTTTTTCCAAAATGAAGTAGAAAATATAAAAGCTATGTTTAAGGCTAACGTTTATCCTGGCAGGTTCTTTGACAACTTAGTGCAACAATTTCACTGCCTTAATAGTAGTAATCAGTCTTCCGTTAATACGGATCAAACTTCCATTAAGTCTACCCATGACGCGGCGTTTATTTCTTATTTTCGCAGAGAATCACGACGATTCGTTCATGAGTTTTCAAAAATAATCAGGAATCAATTGAATGTTAAAATTATTCAGATCTACATATCATTTAAAGTAAAATCATATTTTCAACTAAAATCTCGAATACTTGTGGCTCTGTGCTCAAAATTTTATTTGTCATTTCACATGTTCGTGCGACACGAACAAGACATACATTGGTATGTCCTCCAAACCAGGCGCGTAGCCAAAAATTCGCAATGGGGGGACTGTTTTGGGGTCTGGGGGTGGAGCCCCCAGCCGCCAGAGGCCAATGGCGGTATGGGGGCGAAACCCCTTGCCGCCGGACGCCAATGGGGGGTATGGAAAAAAAGCCCCCAGCGCTCGAAAATTTTGCATTTTTTGGCAAAATTAACTTAATTTTAGAGCTATTTTAATCAAAAATATTGCCTTTTAAACGTGGCATAAAAATTGGCAGCGCAACATGATTCAACTGGTTGCATTAATGGGCTATGTGGGAAGTGGCTAATGATAACACTGCAGTTCTCTTGTTTTAATGCTGGTAAATCATAAAATTCTATTATTAACTAAAACTCACACGCAGTAATCTATTTCGTCTATATTTTGAAAAGAAAAATAATTGGGGGGGGGCTAATGGAAAGATACTTGAGAGAAGTGATTGGTGATTACTAACACTGAATAGCCCCCCCCCCCCCCCTTTATTCCTGAGTTTATAATATATTTGTTTATAAAACCTATGTTTGACGTTTTTACACTAGCGATCAAATTTGATTGTTTATTTTTTGGCATTTTTCGAAGTATTTATTAATTTGTGACATTAATTTTTGACAAATTAGCCCCCCCCCCCGAATATTATGTTTCAAAAGATGCTTTAAATCACTTCTTAGTCCATTCCAGCGCAAAAAACATTCTCAGAAGAGCTAAAAACGTGGTATTTTTTTTAAATCTGCATTTTGGTTGACAGGCGAATGATGGGGGGGCCATGGCCCCCCGCCCCACCCCCCCTGGCTACGCTACTGCTCCAAACATCTGAGCACTAGAGTTCAATTCAATTGCAACCAAAAAAGTTCAATTAGAGACCATATGATGTCCTGCAATATTTTTTGTGATAAAAAAAAACTGGCTTGGACTCATTTAAAATAATTCGAAAATGCCATTCTTAGTATGACACGAAAAATCACGAAGCACTTCTGATTAAGAAACACTCTCCTGCCCTTAATAGTCAACTTTACGCCAACGGATCATCATTTTTGCTGGGTCAGACGTGCATAGTGTTTTCTATATCCTATAACCATAATGCTTGCTTCGTCATAATTGCTAATTTTGTCAACTCAGTTGTAAATTTGAATCTCCTTTTTATATTGAATTCAGCGCAATAGACAGTAGAGAATTAGAGATATCAACAGCGCAGTGTACCGCGTAAGGCCGCGCCGCGCGGGTACCACGTAAAATTTTGCCCCGGTTTGCCGCGTAGTGCGGGCTGCGAAAGCCAGACAATTAGGTACTAATGTTTGCTCTTTCAAAATAATAACGACTAATGAGCAAATTAAGCCTATCATGCATTGGGCGGTTCCAGTACAGTATATCAGGAATAGGCTAATACCGCTACAGTTACTTTATCAATATCAGCCGTTTTTCTGCTACCAGGTAATTATAATGTCATAACTTTGGAAATCGGAACAGTTAAAGGTGGAAACATGAAATTTAAATTGAATGGAGATCAATTGAACGCATGAGACAATTCTTTGACAAAATTTGGAGCTGCCGGTCACGTGATACGAGTTTCCCAAACCCTAATCTAAAAAGTTGATCTTAGTTTTAAACAGCCGCACATTCATAACGCAACTGCAGGAAGAGAATAACAATTTTGGATTTTGGACCGCAATGGGATACTGGTATAGTTTCAATTCCCGCATTCAAAATGTTAGAGTCCCGAGATTTATAATTTTTTCTTTTCCTTTTTTTTTGCAAGACTTCTTGTGTGTGTATGCTATAACTCCAAAACCACTGAATCTAGAAAGTTGAAATTTGGGAATGCAATAGGATTTCAGTGGAGATTGTGTCTATTGAAGTTTGTTGGTGATAGATCACGTGACTTGGGGGATGGCAATCGAACTTGTGATTGTTCTACATATTTCAGAATTGGATTAAATTTGGCAAACACATGGAGAATAGTCAGCAACTACACTACAACTTTATTTTTTGTTCAGTGTTGAAGGAGGGTTTGAGCAAGAGTGCTTTAGAACGAACTATTTCTAATATACCAGCTAAACCATCCCCATGAAAGTATGCTCATGGGTTTCCATACAAATGAGCACAGAGTTATTTGCTCACTAGTGCACAAATAACTCTGCTTTATCAGATTATGAATCTTCAGTATTGGTACTTCATCAGCAACTCAACAAATTCATGCAATACCGGTATATTTTTTGTCGTCATATTTTTGGTATTTTGTTTTTATGTGGTGCAGCGCTGAGTATGGACAGAACCAGGGTGGTGCGCGATGCGGGCGCAGTGCAGTAAAAGTATGCACGCTACATCTCTAGTAGACAGTGTGCAGTACAGCAAATATTTCAGATTATTAATTTTTAATTGATTAGGATTCATTAAAGTTATATGATTGCTATTTCAGTTATAGCCTACCTGAAGAGGCCCAATTGTAGTACCAAAAACGTTCGTTTAGTAATTTTTTTCAATTGTAAATACTGTAATGTAAATACAAGCAACCAGCCTAACGATGCGCCAGATCTTGTGGTGGCTGTATAGTGCTGTTGTAATATTTAGTTAGTGCTAAAATTCAAAAATTAGGGTGCAGTGCCCTTTTAAAAAAGAAAAAATAGAACAAACTAACACAGGACAAACCTAAACAAAATATCAACACAAGAGCAACTTTTTGATGCAAAAAAATGAAATTAAAATGTAACATCCTCTTACAAAATTAGCAACGACAGATGAAAGAAGCCAACTCCATCAGCCTAGCAAAGTCAAAAAGTTAAGACCTCATAAGTCAAAACTTCGATACTTTCACCACTTTGTGTTACTAGTTGAAGCAATCAAATTGTCTGCTTCCAAAGTATGTCGTCCATACGTTCAAAGAGATGAAGTATTATTTTCAGTAGCGTAGGCAGGGGGGTGGGGTGGCCTGAAAGGTATGGGGTGGCCTGAAAAGTAGGCAGGGGTGGCCTGAAAAGTATGCAAAATACCACGTTTTTAGTGCTTTTGAGGCCGATTTTTGTTCCAAACATGGAAATAGTCCTCCCAATGGGATTGGCGAGCAGAAGTTGTGCAGGACTTGCTGGTATTGGGACCAGAAAAGTGGAGTTTTCTTTTTCTGGACCTCACCTAAAGTTGTTCAGGAAAACTGACTGAATTTTGGTGAAGACCTCTTTTTTTATTTTTGTTTTTATTTTGGAGACCACCTAATTTCGGCCGGAAAAACCGTTTCAATTTAAGTGAAAATATTTTTTTTTTTGAGATCACCAAATTTTTTTACTTCGAGCTAATTACCCCTTTTTTGCACTACACTTTTTGACTAGCAAGCTGCTATCACATGCTTTTCCAAAATCGCCAATTTTCTGCAATAAAAAAATTAGTTAAAGGCACCAAACTCCTGGGTCTGATGACGTCATGTCATTTGTCAAAAACGCGAAAGGTAATCAAGGTGATTCTGAGTAAATAATGGCAATTCATTTTCTTGAAACTGAGAACGTGTATCTAAACCAGGTTTTCAGCATTCGGTTAGTAATATTTTTTTATTACATTTTACGGACGTTGCTTTGTGAACATTAGGTGGCCTTTAAAACCAACTTTACCAAATTTAGGCTTTCAGCGTTGTTCCATTCCCGAAATATGATTGCTTAGATTTCCCCTTGTAAAGACTTTTCCCCTTAGAAAACTTTGCCAGCGTTACCAATCAAAAGTAAAATTTAACAAAGCTTCTGCTTGTTCCTAACTCCCAATTGTTTTGCTGCGGCATTGCTGTCAAAACAAAGTAAAGGGTCAGAATAGTAAAGTATAGCTGCTTTTCAAGTAAATTTAAGCCAGATTTCAAATAGTTTATCTTCTGTCAGAATAATGACAAAAATGGCATCACCAAGTACGGAAAAAATGGTTAGCTTTAAACTGCAATAACTTAAAAACGGCAAGAAGCAGAAAATTAAAATTTGTTGAGAATGCATTTTAGACTGTCTAAAATTTGGTCAGCAGTGAAAAACGTACTTCTACTGCATGCTCTTTTTGTATACTTTAATTCATAGAAATAACTTTGGGAATGTTTAGGCAACGTTGTTGGAAGATTGTATTAGTTTCAATCATCTTGGTCAATTTCTGGCGATGATTTCCAAAAATATTGCTTTGCCAAACAGAGTTAGACCGAAAGGTCTTGAATGCGGACGACCTAATCTTATCAAGTGCGAAAAAAGTAACATATGGAGAACAATTTTGTCAATTTACATGCTGAATCCAAATGAAAACTTGCCTTCTGCTGCGGAAGTGCTAATATGCAATGAATCTACTTCGTCCGAAGAAATTGAATTGCTGTTACGAAGAGCGATGCAAAAACCTTCTGATAAAGGTTTGCATATTAGGCTAACTGAATGAAATAATGCATTAATACAATTGGCATTTTCTATTGCCTGGCACGATTGCTCACAGTTCATAGAGCTAAAAATGAAAATGTGTTACAATGTTTGATGATTACATGCAACTGAACATTAATTGTTATGCAGTCGAGCAAAAGATATTTGTTCTAGCGAAATGAAGTACACAGATTCTCCGTTTTTCATTATCAAATTGACCTGAGGTAAAATGCTAATTAGGAAGAAACTTAGAGTATTATAAAAAACAATGGAGGGGGTAGAATTTTTGTCTTTCCCTTGTGTAAAATAAGGATAATCTTATAAACTGTTTTATATACGTTGCAAATGCTCCGAAATAGCTTAATTTATTTGCAGGTCAACAAATATTTTGTTTGGCCCGCGCTGATAAAGTTGGCTTTACTGTTGCAAAACATACTGAAAAAATTTACAAGAAACTAGTTCAAATGGATGAAAGAAATCATGAATTCTGTTTGGTGATTTTGGTTTCTTCGATGCACCACTACATCACTTCCTCTTTTGACGAGGTGCATATAATGTATTTGTATTATCAGACTAATTTTATTCAAAAACAACAGTCAAAATACTGCATCTAGAGCAATTTTATTGAAGAACTAATGCAGGGAGCATTAATTCCACGTAGATCTCGAGAATTAGCAAAAAATTAAATTGCAGGCAGTTTTAAATGGATTATTAACGTACAGTGTCGTAAAAGGTCCAACATTCTCGCTATTGAAGTTAGAAGCTGGCGGGCTCGGTTTTAAGTTTCTTTTAATACGATGATCTATGATATGCTCATTATGAAACTTAACTCCTGAAGACGAGAGCGTCTTGGTTTGCGCGTAGACTACTGAAAGAAGACGGATAGACATCTGAAAAAACAGCGAAAAAATTTGAAGGGTAACTTTTGCGGGTCAATTCGTTTAGAGACCGACTTAGATCATCCTTCTTAATTAGTTGCTTTGTTTTCACGACCTAAATTGAGAAGCCCTGTACTAAAATACTTGGCTCAGAGTAACAAGTCTGCTTTACAGTAGAACCATAACTGTTACAATGTAGCATATATAAGGAATCTACAGCAAAAATAAAAACATACTGAAGGACACAGCTATAGAAAGAGAATTATCTCATGCAAGGTGGTGTAGCATAATCTGAAAATTCAATTGTTGGGAACCATTACTAAAAGTTTTACTTCTGCCAATAATTATTGTAAACAAAATTAATTAATGTGCTATTATCATCAGAAGCTAAGTGACAGCAACAAACGAATTTCCATTAACTTATGCAGTGTGGTAATAGTTTGTTCAGTAATAATTTATGAAGCATTTTTCTCAAAGTTAAAAAAAGCAGTAAGGCCTTAACTACTCTTATCTTAATCATAACAGACTAGATCTCCAGACTTTTACTTCCACTAATATTGAACTTAATGTTGTAGAGTAGTAGATATGTATGAATAACATTGTTTTATTGGTATTTAACAAATTGTTCCGTTTAATTTTTGTTATTGTTTAACATCATAATGGTAAATACTTGTGTTAATGCCAATTGTAAAACGGGTTACAGAAAAACGCCAACATGAACTCGATTTTTTCCTGAAAAATTTTCAGAGTTTAGTTTTCCTTCAAAAAACCAAGACTTAAATAAAAAGTGTATTACCTTTGTAAATCGCAAAGAGAGGACTTCAACACAAGATGGTGGTATTAGTTCAAAACATTTTGATGAAAGATATTTGAAAGTGGGTAAACAAACTACATTAACATGGAATTTAAAGCCAGTTTCTATTATCTTTTCTGAAGTTAAACTTATACCTCCATCAGTTTCTGAACTTGATAACTGTGGTTTAGATGAAAGATTAGCTGAAGTTGCTGCTGTTGTTGCTGGCTACATAGCTAAAAAAGTGTTCAGATACTACCTGTTTAGATTGCAAAAAATACTTAATTTTTAATCCAAAAGCTGAAAGTCACTCTGCATTTGAATGTTTTAAATATCTTTTCACTTTTTCTCATGGAGAGTTAACGCTACTGGCCTCTGATTTGACTCACTAGGTTATCAAATCTTTTGCTTTGCGGAGTTGTGTGATAACATGATTCATAAAACTGGACTTTACGAAAGAGACGCCGCAGAGAGTCTGCTAAAATTTAACGATTTGCCCTTTTCGTTTTTATGTGAAAGCCATTCACAAGCAATGAAATTAATTAATCGCATAATTTGCAATGTTTGTCTCAATAATGCTCATAAACATGTTAATTGTCAAGTTCGACGAATAGTAGTTGAACAATTTAAACAAAGACAAAGGAAGCGGCGAAGAACATCATCAAACTGAGAGATGCAAGTACTGTTTATTACTGCTCAGATTAAAACTTTAATTAATGTTCTACAAAAAACATTGCATGAGTGTTTGAGTGTTATGGTATTGCTGCATTTACACTTTAGGGTAAGTTTTCTACAACACTGCTTAATCAATCTCATGGAATATAAATTAAATACTTTAAAAACGATTTTAAACATTTAGGAGTGAACATTTGGTTTAATAAAGCTATGCTATTCTTGTGCTATTTCTTGGTATCGCCAACATACTGTAACGTTTTGCATGTTAAGCAAACAAAGCAACGCACTAATGTTTCCCGTCTAATTTTCTCGATGTTAGGTGAAATGTCCGGCCGTGATTCTGGACCATGAAACTCGGTCTATGCTGCAGAAGAGGCTGCGACTCTGAACCTTTTTTGGAGGAGGCTGAGCACTCAAGATTGGAAAGATCAGTTTCGATAATGCGATTAGACGTGTTGGTTTAGAAGTGTTGACACTACCAAGTTGTTTAGCATTACACGCAAAGTTTTTTTTTAGTAATGGTAGTGTCAGAATTAAAAGATTCATTTAGGAAGTCCTTTGGCGTTTGCTGGTTTTCAGCTTTCACAGAAGGGATTGCGTGACTGTCAAGGATTTAGTACACAAATCAGCAAAGTCATCATATCTGTGATCCAAATTTGATTATCCTCTAGATTTTATTTGGATTTTAAATGTTTAGATTCATTGTCCGCCCTGGAAGAACATAACGGCAAAATACCTTTTGGGGATATTATAGGTCAGTGGCGTAAGCGTGACATTTCAGATAAGACATGCAATTATGATGACGTCATCAGTTTAGATGATGTCATTGGTTATCGAGCAGTAAAATAAAAAAGCAACCTACACCGCTAAATGTAAGGTATTGCAACTAGGCCTCCTTTCCCTAATACACATTAGTAAGTGCAAGTACAAGTCTTTCTTGTGTTACTACAGACAGTGACATGCCTAGCAGTTTACGAGATTTGTGCTAGTAGCCAGTACCATAATAGGCTAGCACTAACAGTAAAGTAAGCCTAATTACATTGAGATAATAAAATTAATTGTAGAACTAAGCTGAGCCAACTTGCTGAATAGCACATACATAGCCTACTTTCATAGCTTCTTTTCCTGATGTCATTTTAACATATTGTAAACTTGTAACCATTCAATATGCTATGCAATATTAAGCAGGCAGGCAGGCTCAAGGCTAGTGCAAAGCAAGTGTGGTTAGGCCTGGCCTTGTTTAGTGTATTTAGCAACCAGTGAAGCGCTAAAAAACAGCTAAACAACCTACCGGTGCTTTATTGATAGTCTTAAAAAATTTTTGGAAACCTTGTGCAAACCCTACAACTAGCCTGGGTTTACTAAGCACTAACTGGACAGTTACCGGTAACTCCCTATTTAAATGGATTTCACATCTTACTCTAACTCTCATAGCCCAACATTCAGCCGAAATAGTGCAAAGACTACCATATCAAAACTAACTCTGACTTACATTATCTAATGCTTATACCTACCGGCTATCACGGCTTAGTTTCGCCGCTTTGTTATTCGCTTTTAGCATATTGCTAAATTAGATAAAATAAATGGCAACACGCATGCAATATTTAAAATTGCATGCTTTGGTGCATTGTTTGTGGCCTGTTTTAAGCTAATTTTAACATAGCTATTTCTAGAATTTTTTAATTGCATGCGTGTTGCCATTATTTTTCGTAATTTAACGATATGTTGAAGCCAGGCTAAAGCTAAAGTCAATGAATTAAGCTAGGCCATTTATTGCTACTTTGACTTGTACTTGTTTAAATTATTATAATCTTTTTTGGCTAAATGACTAGAAATGCAATGCATGCCTTACATGCATTGACAATACGCCCTTCTTATAGGTGTTTTTATTGATTTTAATTTTTGATTTGCTCTGACCAAACGTCTTCGAGATCATTATTTGCTAGTTTGAGGTAAAGCCCTTTCGTATGTCTTCTAAATTCTAAATTGATGCTGATGGTTGGTTGTAGATTAGATTGTTCGTTAATTAGAAACTTATTTGTTATTGCGATATGTTAGTTAGAGTTGGTTAAATTGCATTGTTATGTTGATCAGCATTGTTGAATCTTTCTTTAATTTCACTAATGTTTCTTGTGCTTTTTTGGATTTGACAGCTCTTCCAATCTGACTGCGCTTACCAACTTACTGTGGTACGGTACCGTAAATAGGAAAAAAAAGCAATAATTTATTTAATTGTTGCAGTTTCTCGTGAAAGAAAATTTCATTCGTGCTTCTGATGAAGATTTAAACAGATATGTTTGCAAACATCTTTCCGCTCTGGGAACAAAAACCTCTGCACCGCAGATTAATCATGAGCAAAGCGTGGTGAAACTTGTTTGTTCCAAAAGAGCCGGAATGGGTGAGAATTAAACGTGTATTATTGCTCAGCAGTTTGATGTTTTTGGTTAGTTTTTTTTTTTGTTGCTTTAGCACCATATTTTAGATTTGAAATGTTAAAAACATCTGTCAACAATGTCCCGGGTATCCAACTTAGAGTTGTAAACAGGCCGACAGCTACGAGTCCGAACCTGAAAACATAAGCCCGAACGCGGCCCTTATGCACTTAAACAAATGCACTTAAACAAACAGAAAATTGCGAAGGATGTCTCGGTCATCGCGCCAAGCAGCCACCCCAAAATTAGTTATGTTAAGTTGCTGGGCGTGCCAGTTTTTCATGTTGATTTTGAATATGCTGCATATACAGCAGATCAAACTTAAGCTTTTATCAATTTTAATTACCTTAAAATTGTGAATCATTTTTAATTTAACAATAAATATTTTCTGTATTTTAATTTAAATTAATCGAATGGTAATTTTTTTAATTCATATGGTATCGAGTTTCAAATTTCGGCTCTTTGATACTTAAAACTTTTTGTAATTTTTGTGCTCTGTACCTTGTGTTACTGATTGGATTTGACTATTTCGTCTACTTCCTCAATCAATAACACGTTTGGTTGATTAACGATTTAATTTAATTCCGATTAGATGAAAATCAATCCACAAAATATGAGACAGCAAAACGAAATACCAAATAACGATTTCTGAAAACGTAAAAAATGTGTAAGAAACTCTCACGTAAACATATTAAATTTACAATGGAAGAAAGTGCACACAAACATATGACTTATAGAGTGAATGATAATTTAACGTTTCTATTTTCAAAGTATTTAAGGTATCCTCGGTGTTATAAACAACAAAAAATACTGTAATTGAATTATATTGGAGTAAATAAAACAAAATTGAACATTTTACTCACCAATGGATTTTCGGACGCAGACGCAATAACTTCACAATTTGATTGAATAACTCAAACTTGAAACGACAAATCAGTCTAGTGCTGGTGACCAATCCAAAAGGAGAGAGAGAGAGATATATATGGAGGGAGACTCAGCTAAGCTGGAGGGGGTATGTGCCAATGGGCACCTACAAACAATAGCTCTAAAACTAGATTGAGCAACGAAGCTTTAAAATAATGGGCAATTTTTCAGTCCCAATCTCAAGTCTCAATGGACCTAGATAAAAGGCCACGCTAACTTGGCTTTAACCTTTGAGAATTGCTTGCTGACGCGATTCCTTCCACAAGGGCCTCTGCACTTTGTCGCAGCTAATCCAGACTGATTTGCCGTTGCAAGTTCGAGCTTGCAAGAATTACAAAAATTTGCATATAAATCCGACACAAGAGATTTTCACACAAAAACGGCAATCTAAAATGTAAATGAGGTCTACGTCACAAAGAAATAATTAAACAGCTTTTGGGCAAAGAACCGGATTTAAAAAAGGGAGTAATCTGTAGCAAATCAAAAAGGTGTGCACTTAAAATGTTATTTGCATTCCAATACATCAAGTCTTAATCCTTAACCAAGAAATGTGAGGATAAATGAAACCTGGTTTGAGTCTTGAACTAAGCAAATTAACAAATTGCCGCTACACCTTGGTAAATACAAATTAAGTTCAGATAAAGCGCGGCGCGTTGTTCGTGTTTCTATCGCTCTAACAGGAGTGAAAGGACAATTGAGGCAATTCGGTAGCTTTTTCCGTGAGTTTTTGTGCATTAATTTTACTACTTCATAAACATACAAGCCTTTCGGTTTTAAGATTTGTAATTGGCGATAAAATGGTCTAACATGATCCTTCCGCTGTCCATCTGCAACTATTTTTAAGCTCTATTTTGAAGAATAATAATTAATCTTTTCAAATGATTATCATAAATGTACTAAACAAGAGTAAACCATACTACAGTATAATAACAATCTACGAAGAACTGTAAAAGCTAAAATTTGCCGCTGGTTTGTTGCGTATTTATCCTTCTGTCACCGCCCAGAGTCAGACGCTAACTATTAGATATTCCGCACACCTTTTATTGCGATAACTATTTCGTGTTTGACAGAATCCGCTTCTGCTTATAAGAGTTTGCAGCAAAGTTCCTAAGGATTTCCTTAAATTTTTGTCCGCTGAATTTGCTGCTTATTTGAAGCCATCAAGCATTTCAGATCATTATCGTAAAGCGTATTGTCCAAAGACGCTACAACGTCACCAGGGTTTGTATTGAACCGAGAAAATGCGATCAGGGTTAGTTGTAAAAACGAAACCTCTACTCTCTCGGCCACGCTGCTGACAAAGTATGAGAAAGTTGTTATAGGCAAATTCTAGGCAATGTATTATGCAGTATAGTAAGACATGCTTTACAAGGTGCTACAATTGAACTTTCGTATTTATTTGGCCTTGACCATGCCAGCCCATGACCTTAAAACCAGCCTTACATGGCATGTCGGTACTTGGCCTAATGACCTTGAACTAGGTTTATGTTTTATTTTTGTGTTCTTAACCGTGGCCGCGAGCAGTATATCCTCAAATTATTCAACTTTTTTCAACTTCGGCCGATGCAAAGCCAAAATTCATAAAGCTTGAATCCCAAACTAAGCAAAATTAATGAATGCAAATGGAGTTTCAATTTTATTAAGTGCTTACTAGATTGGTTTTCATAATTGTGTTTATCAAATTATCCAGTTTACTGATCGCCGTTTTCTATTGTTCTGACAACCTGGGAAGTTTCGACAGTTTAAGTCTTTGTAATTTTTCGCAACTGTTGTGATTAAACTATTTTTCTGGTTTAGAACTTAAATACTCTAGAAAAAATCGCGTGTTTTCAATTTCGATGTGTGCTACTGACACCGTAGACTTAGGTTCGATTCCTAGTCGGGTCAAGCCAAGGGATACAAAAATTGGTAGTCACAGGTTTCGTGCTTGACGTTCAGCTATTTAAAGGACTGTGTGAAATCTCCACTGTGTGTGATAGACTAGTCGGCAGGTGGTAGTTTGCCTCGAAAACCGAAAAAGGTCCCTTCGCTGTCTCCTGGCTAAGACAACTTGGTGAATAGAATGTATAATTACAATTACAATTGAGCGTGACGGATTAATTTTGTGAGCAATAAATTTTAATTATACGCTATAATAACATAACGCACTACACGTCAAAGATTAAAAATTTAAAACCCTACTGTCTGTTTCGTCCGTAATCGAGATTGTCAGGGGTGTCTGCCAAAAGTAACACAAATTTAAAATCTAAAATTTAAAACTCACTCTGGCCTACGCTGTTGAGCACTTTTTCGAATTGCCTGAATTCAAACTCCACTTATCTTACAGGAAATATAAGCCTTGCATAATTTTGAAAATGTTAATTTTGTATTTATATCCTGATAAGCGCGCAATAAAAAACACCGAAAAGGTTTGATTATTGCAATTAATTAATGAAGAAGTAATGTTTTCTCAGTCCTGTGGTGCTACAAGCGATTGCTTTGCTATGGTATTTGTTTATTGAAACAGTATTAACTGAGAAATTGATGTTACCATTTTACTTACTAGGTACCGTAAGTCACGTACGTGAAGCGCTGTCAAAACGCAATAAAAAACGCCGAAAACGTTTGATTGTCATAATTAATTGATCAATGTGCAATATTGCTTAGCCCTGTGTTGCTACAAGCGATAGCTTCGCTATGGTATTTGTCCATAGAAACAGTATTACTATAATTCATAAATTGATGTTGCCATTGTACTTTTTAGGTAAATCTACTTACGTGAAGCGCTGTCAAGAAAAGCTTTGCAATAATTATGGTTATGAAGTAGCTTGGAGTTCTTCGACTATTCGGCTTTTGGAAAAAAATGTTAACGTTGATGATGCAGTTGACATTCTGACCAACGGCGGTGATAAAAACGTGAAAAATGCTGACCCCCACTTTGTTCACGTTGATATCACTCCAGCTGTAAGTCTTCATATGTTTATGTTGTTTCTCAAAGAATAGTTTCCATAACTAACTAATGCTGCTTTAAATGGCATTGTTTAATTGGTATATTTTTACAATAACGATAGACTTTAAGAACAATGCACCGAGAAATTAGCAATAACAATATAATATTTAGTACTGTAAAATACAATATCTAGATCAGTGTTTCTCAACCTTTTTCAGTTTCAGAACCAAATTTTAAAACCACAATGTTGTAAGGAGCCGCATGCAAACAACGTCAGTTGGAAAAGACGACTTTAATAGCCAAACACCAAAATTAAATTTAAATTAAATTTGACGTCATAAAAACAGCAGATAAAGGGCAACAAGCGACTCTAAAGGGCGACAAGCCCTAAACTTTATGATGATCTCCAATTTTAGGGGATTGAGCACAAGACTATTCCCAAAGGTACTACAATTCAACCAATAAAAAGAGAGGATAACACAATTGTACATTAGCTCAAAAAAGGACAATAAAAATAAAAAGAGAGAAAACAAATGCAATATCCACAAACAGGTCACGGCCATTTGGTTGAGCTGAATTGCAAGTTTTTGCGGAGATTTATGCCACTCTCTTTTATGCTGTATAATAGTAAAATGTATCCTAATGCACAGTGGACGTTTTCACCTTAAAAAAACGCTGGTAAATTGAGCTATAGCAAATTGGAGGGAATTTATTACATTACCACGGGAACATTAATTTTACATTCAGCTAAACCAGTTCCATAAAACTTCATTCTAGTGCTGTTTGCAATCGGAACGGAAGGTTTTTGTCTTGCTCCACAATGGAAACCAAAAACCTTCTACTACCAATTCAAACAGCAATAAGACCAATGAACCTATAAAAGAATGAAGTAACTTTTAACGTGTATACAATAGGAGAAGCATAAAATGGCTTATCTGTGGAAACCTTAAAGTCATTGGACTATTGCTTAGTTTGCAGTTGGGTTACACTAAATATATGAGCTTTTCTTGTTTGTGGACCAGTCGAGCTGATGGACAACGCTACAGCACTGTGGAATGGCCCACTCTTTGAGAATTTAAATTTTGGGAAAGGTTAATGAGTACCATGCTCCTCTGGTTGAATCAAAAAACGTTTTTTGATTTCTTCTTTACATAAAGCTTGGGTCGGATGAAAACTTTGTTAAAGCCACGAATCATCAAGATGAAGGCTTCAAACATATAGGCGAATTATTTCCTAATAAAACTGAAGCAAAGATAAAGCAGGGTATATTCGTCGGACCAGAAATTAGAAACGTACTGAAGGATGAAGACTTTCAAGCAAAATTTACGTCCCAATGAACTTGATGCTTGGAATGACTTTGCTTTGGTGGTCTAAAACTTCCTAGGAAAACACAAAGCAACTATTCGCAAAGAAAATGTTGACCAAATGCTGCAATTTTAAAAAGAAATGAGTGCTCGAATGTTATTAAAAATCCATTTCTTGCATTCTCATTGAGCGTTTTTTCTTGAAAATAATGGTGATTTCAGTGATGAGCATAGCGAAAGATTCCATCAGGACATTAAACTTTTTGACTTGCCATGATGACCGATGTTTGCTGGTTTCTTTAGAAAGACACTGACAAAGACCTTTGTAGAAAGCGAAGATGCCATCAACATTTTAAACATGTGTTTTTGGATTTTGACTTAACTCTGAACAAAACTTTTGGATTAGTGTGTTTGTTTTTTCATAAGTGCTGCTAAAACCTTTGGAAATATTGTAATTTTATTCAGCTACATGTGCTGAAAATAGCCTTAGTCATATTTTGCTGTGCACATAAGCGATAGTGCATGTGGAACTACAGCTTTATATCAAGTGGAATTTAAAATTTCATTAATTATACAAATTAAAAGAGTTACGTTGAAGGCATAATATCATTTAAGCAATGATGTATTCAATAGCAAACGAGTATTCATTAATCAAATGTGTATTTGTTACAATGCAAATGCCGTTTTTCAACAAATACGTCATTTTCTGCATATGTTGAAAAATGCAATTAACTCAAAATTCTGACGTGATAGAGCAAAATCGATGTCGGATTCGGAATCAGCAGCCCAAATTCCATCTAAAAAAGATAGTGAGCACGTAGTAACTAACAGATCATATTTTTTGTGACGCAGTGTTACATAATGTTGAAGTCATTAATTTAACATTGGATAATGATCAAACTTTATGTTAATAATTATGTGCTATAAAACTGCTTTATCAATCTCGCACTGTGAAAAAATTCTTTATGAAGCACTTTTGTTTTATGCTACAAAAAGACTAATACTAACAAAATTAGATCCGAAGCTATCGCTTTTAAAGTAAGTTAATTCTCATCGCTTCAAGTTCGTAGTTTCAAAAAACATGATCGGTGAACCTAACTTAAAGCTTGTTATCTGAAAAATGACTATGCACGGTTTTTTCACAAAAAAATTCTAGTAATAAATAATTAATTATGATGTTTTGAGGTTTTGCGAGCCACATTTTTTAATTTCCTCCCACAGGATTTAAACCTGCAGCCTTTGGAGCATAAGACAAATTTTTCGTATTGCTTGTTTTAAGTAGTCGCCGTTCTCGTGGCTCTTCCCATACGCTTTCTCGCTGATTGCCTTTAGACCAGAAAACACGCAAACGATTTAAAACAGAAAAATCTATTAAAAAAGATTTAAGAGTTATCACAATTAATGTTGAATAATTTGCGTTGTTGTTCTGATAAAAAAACTTTGACAATTTCTAAACGCATTTATACCCTTGTTTTGATTATTTTGTAGTGGTGGTAGTAGTAAAGTTTCACGTTTTTGGTCCGATATGTATCTTGATCGATTAAGTTTATAACACGAAAATCTTTAGCCATCAAAATCAGCCAAATCATTTAAATCTTCATGGAATTGTGACATGGTCCAATCCGACCACAAATTTTTGTCGAAATGATCAGCTGTTGATCTACGACTTATCAGTATATTGTGATGTCACAATGAGCAGTTATGGACTGCGCAATTTTTTTTTTCAAGTCCGCAGTCCACAATTCCGCAACCTTCTTTGAAATTATATTCGCTTCTGCAATCCGAGTTTTATGTAAGAAAGCTCGCAACGCCATTCCGCAATTCTTACTTTTGAAGTTCATAACCCAACTCAAAATCGCAAAATCAATATAGTTTACAGATTGCGTCTGAATGCTTTCCTATTGTTTTCCGTCTGCACTGCAGCTGATTTTAAAGTATGCTTAGTTGCTTACACTAATGTCTATTTTAGCAAATTCGCTAAATACTGTTTTCAGTTTTTTACGATTGCCAAATCACAAATAATAAAAGAGAAAAATCAATCAAATTAATTGTCCAATTCATGAATTGAGAACCAACACAAATTGAGAATTTATCACGTCACTTATACATTGATATAGCTAATTTACTAATGCAACTTTAGTTACAAGACAAAAAAAGGCAAAAGAACTAACGCATTTTAAATTCTACATAGACGCAAAGCCAAAGATTTTGGGGCAAGTTTCCTGCTGTACAAGGAAAAAAGGTAGAAGGCAATAGCGTTTGGAAATTTTGCCGTGACGAAAAATATTACTTTTTAGTGTTTGGATATTTTGGTATAATGATTGCATGTAAAACGTGCATCGCACAGTAATTAGCCCTGCAAAAAGTGGTTGAATTGTCTGCGAAAATGAGTTATGGTATGTGGCAAACTATAACTTAAAGGAGGACTAAAGTCAAAATCAATGGCTTTCTAAAGTTAAGCCAATCGTATTAGATTAGACTGGCCTTGACTGCATCCTTCTTGACCTCGCCATTCCAGAAATAGTCTAGTTAGAACACGACTTAGGGACCTCCCTAATTGTAATTTTTATTGTAAACGCTGACGATTTCATATAGTAGTTCAGCTGACTTAGGTTAACCTTCATGTTGTTCAAAAGGCTTCGATGGCTTAGTCTAATTGCGGTGTTGTCTTTGAATAAAACATAGGATAAAACTAAAATATTGGGATAAAACTAAGATATGTAGTAACCCAGATGGCAACACTTTTAATTTGGGCTGTTGATTACTACAAAACTCATAATTTTTTATTATTTTTTATTCATTCTTCTATTAAGGTTTCATCTACTCAAGCGGAGCCAAGTCAATTAATGGTTGTTCATTATGGTTATTTTTTTTTATACCTTTTTCTACTAGGTTCTAAGCGGAACCATTGTAGACGTAAAGTCAATTATTTGATCATAAGTTTCCTTTCATCTAACTTATAAACTCTTTGCTACAATCAAGCATCCAAAAGTTTGATAACATTTTTTGTGTACCCAATTTTTGCAATTCGTGCACTGAAATTCGGCCTATTTCCGTTTTACGTACAAAGCACGCTGGTTAACATGGTGAACCGAATTAGTGGCATTAAAAAGCCAGCTTGCTGTTTATAATATGCTCATTGCTCATGTTGGGAGTAGCTTTATTTGCAATTTCTTTTCAAACAAAAATGATTGATGGAGTTGAGACATTTTCGAATTGATCTTTTAATGTTCTTATGAAAAGATTACAACACTTAAACCGTTTGTAGGCAAAAATAAAGCTCAAATTGTATGATGAGGCAGAACTGCATTACAATTTAATCACAAACTATAGCTCTAAAAATGCACAAAAATACGTGCAAAAACAGTTACTATACTAGAAACACTTTTTGCAGGTTCAACGTGGATTTTGTAAGTTTTTGTTCGATTTGGTGATATTAGGAATGCTGCAGAAAAGCGATGGCGTGATTTGGAGAAGATATCCAAATCACTTTTATGCTTTGGAATATACTTTTCCCACAAAAAAGGTGATTTACTGTATGTAGTCTATTTATCACTTGTTGTTGTATTAGCGATGAAAAGTTTTGCCGCATTTCAGAAAATATTCTGTCAATAACGACAATAATCGCAGGTAAATGCCAAGCACCAGGTATATCTTTTTTAATACTATATAGCGACGGGTTAATATGCAAGAGTCCATGATTGATAGTATCGTTGCAGTTGAACTTTAAGAAATGAGGTGGAAAAAGACCAACTTAGGAGCTATAAATTTTGACCGGTCATAAGTAATTACGCGTTATTTATCAAGATGCTTCAGCCAGTGGCGTTGTGGAAGCTAGCATCGAAATAACCACAAACGAAAATAATTGGAACCGATAGCTTCTTAAGTCAACAGACCATAGCAGCTCATAGGTTGTACAACCGAGCAGGTTAACCGCAATCGGAGCGCGCTCGTTTTGACCCGCCACACCATCTTTCCGTTCTTCAAACCAAAGCCGTTATAGTCCTCGGAGGGGGACCTACCAAGGCCACTTTTAGCCTGTTTACATGTGCACTTTTGGGAACTAGTTGTTAGTTCTAGTGCCTAAATTTTGCTGAGTCACACACAAAAAAGGTTAGTTCCCAAAAGTGCACATGTAAACAGGCTATTTATTCCTTTTTTTTTCAGCTCTTAAAGTACTAAAGCTTCCAGACCTACATTTAAACATGAAGTAGCAAAAATCTATTTCGTCATTTTCGAAATCTTCTTTCCATAATCTCTCACTTATTCGTTAAATAAGCGAAAATTCTTCAAGAATTACAAAAGCATCAAATGATTCAAACACTGCACTTTACATTGCTAGATACCGTAAAGTCAGACTGCAACGATGCACAAAATATCAAAGAGTAAAAGCTTGGAAAGATATTCCAACTGAAGCAAAAAATAAATTTTTTAATCACGTTAACGTTATTAAAAAATTATTAATTGAACCAATGTTATTTTTTTGATAGTCGCTGCATAGCATATCGTCACAATCTATGAATATTATGCTTTACTCATTATCTGACTCATATTTTTGTCTCCTCTGGGTGGCTGCATGACTTGAATACCAAAAGATCCACTTGCAGCCTTCCCATGCTGCTAAACAGAAACGGAGTATGCAATTATAAAACTATTAGTTATAAACTTTTCTTCACTACTGTGAGGCAGCGCTTCCTCACATATCTGCTATCCCATTAGGCTAGTGTTTCATCAGCATCTGAATTCACTCATAGCCTATCCTGCCAGCCCATCCGAACCTTCAAACCACACACGAGGGTAATTTCTGCACATTCCATCGTACCCTCTTCTCAGATTACTCTGATCAAAGTCTGACAACAAGGTCACCAAAAAGAGGATTCTCGACCAGTATCACACTGGCACTGCACTTAGCTCAACTGCATTGCGCTAGCATCACTAAGCTAGTGCAAAAATTGCCCTCGTGCGTGATTTGAAGGTTCGGATGAACTGGTAGGATAGGCTATGAGTGAATTCAGATGCTGATGAAACACTAGCCTAATGTGATAGCAGATATGTGAGGAAGTGCTGCCTCACAGTAGTGAAAAAGTTTAAGTTCTAAATCTGCTTTGTAACTTCTGAATTTTCAAAGCACATACGAGTAAATGAAAATTTATTCGTATGGGCATTGACTGGCGTTGTATATAGCAATTTGGTTTACTGGCAAGTAAATTAAATTTGGCTTTTGGGGTTCAAAAATTTGTAGTAGGCATTTACACTGTTATGTACGCCTGATGATAACAAACAAATTTGAAATATGCATGTAACGCACTATGGAGGTAAATTGCTAATGTGATGTCATATATCGTGTCCATGCTTAGTGATGCTAGCGCACTGCGGCTGAGCTAAGTGGAGTGCCAGTATGATACTGGTCAAGAATCCTCTTCTTGGTGACCTTGTTGTCAGACTTTGATCAGAGTAATCTGAGAAGAGTGTACAATGGCAAGTGCAGAAAATGTCCTCGTGTGGGGTTTGAAGGTTCGGGTGGGATGCCAGGATAGGCTATGTGTGAATTCAGATGCTGATGAAACACTAGCGTAATGGGATAGCAGATATGTGAGGAAGTAGTGAAAAAAAGTTTAAGTTTTAAATCTGCTAATGTATTAGTTTTAACAATATTGTTTTTTTCTCGCTTCATGGATTTGCAGCGAAAAATAAAAATAAATTCAATTTCATTCGGTTTAAAACTTTAGTTCTTCACTTTATTTTAAAAGTGAAATCTAAGGACTAAGGAGACGTAAATTTATTCGAAGGCACGTGGTCTGTTCAGTCAGTGGTGGATAACTACAAGAGGAGGAACAAAAAAGGTTTTGGAAAAATAAGTTTTGCAAAGGCGATGATTAATCAATCACCAAAAAACCTATTTAGCAGTCAGTGGCCAAGCAATTATCCAAGTTCTTAAAACGTAAAGTAAAAAGAACCCAAACTTCCCAATCTTGCGTGGATAGACATTTTCACTTAAAATCGCTTAAACGAGGACTGAAGCGAAAGTTCGGCCTATCGTATTAGATTAGATCAGCTTTGGCGTCATCCTTTTTGACCCAGGTGTTTCATACATATTCTACTTCAAACACAACGTACGGGCCTCATTGAATTTAATTTTTATTGGTAACCCTAGTGTTGATGCCATTAGCGACGCCATTCCGGTTTCATCATAAGGTTACACCATATTTGGGCTACTGCCCATTTTGCTGCTCGCTTGTTGGTTTAATCTGGTCAGCAGAACAGATCCGCGTTAAAGAAAAGACTGTACAGTAGCCTAGCGATCCCTGTAAAAATCAAGTTTTCAGACATGTACGTTTCAGTCCGAATATGATATTATAGGCTAATAAAAGGCTATTTATTGCTGAGCTACTAGTTAATACCGGAGATGCAGTCGAGTACCCAACGTTTGAGGCCAAGGTCAACAACTCAAAAAATAAAATCCTTAGCCAAGGACCGAATTTTCGAGGACAGACCCTCTTCGCTCTCGAGGCCAAAGGTAGAAATGGTCGAAGCCTAAACCAAAGACCAAAGATACAATTTTTCTAAATTATGATCGGCAAATTTTTCATCATTTTTCAGTGCGAAAAATATTGCATTTTGTTAAGTTTTTGATGATAAATCGAAAATTTCTGAAAAAAAATGAATGTCATTTTGAAGCATTACGCGTCAGCAGCAATTTTGATTACGTTCTGTAGCAGTATGTGATAATGCAACAATTAAAGCTATAACTCGTGAATGGGAATAACTAAATTCTAAATGTGGAAAGGGTCAATTTTAAGGCCGTAACTTCATAAGTTATTGCCCCGGTGCAAACACCCACTGAATATGAATTACCATTTTTTTAGTAGTGTTTCAAACACATATTGTGTATTAACGTATTGTTTGATTAAAACACATATTGTTTGATTAAACGTATACAACTTTTTTTCACAGAATTTTTTAAATATTACCATAGTTTTAAATGTTACGTAACGACGATGATATTAGCCTAATTGCATAATTCTGTAAAATTATATTAAAAAATAAATTGAGGTACCGTACCCGATGTTTGCAAGCTCAAATAGGCGCGTAGCCAGAAATTCGCTATTGGGGGCTGTTTCGGCTGTCTGGGAGCAAAGCTCCCAGCCGCCGGAGGCGGGGGGGGGGGGGGGGGGGGGTTCGGGAGACGGAGTCCCCAGCTCAAAAAATTTTGCATTATTTTGCAAAAATAACTTAATTTTAGGGCTATTTTGATAAAAAATACTGCTTTTAAAACGTGGCATAGAAGTTGGTAGTGCAAACGTAATCAAACTGGTTGCGCAAATGGGCTATGTGAGTGGTGGCTGAAGTAAAATTTTAGTTCTCTTGTTTACATGCTGGTACATCATAAAATCCTATGGTTCAATCTATTTTCAATCAATAGTCTAGCCTTACACCACCTATTTCTGCGTTTATTGTATATTTGCTGATAAAACTTATGTTCCGCATTTTTACACAAGCGATCAAATTTGATTGCTTATTTTTAGCCATTTTTAAAAGTTTTTATTGCTTTGTGAGTGTTATTTTTGACAAATTAGCCTCCACTGCTGAATATATGTTTCAAAAGATGTTTTAAATCACTTTTTAGTCTATTTCAGTCCAAAAAACAATCTCCGAAGTGCTAAAAACGTGGTGTTTTTCTTATTCTGCATTTTGGTTGACCGGCCAATGGGGGGTGAGGGGATGAGAGGGGGAGGGTGGGAAGCAACAGTCTCATAGTCTCATAGTCAGGCATTAGTCTCATAGTCAGGCATTAGTCTTATGCGTGACAATAAGATTACCAGTACCTCAGCAAGCTTGCCGTATTTGCTTATATTGTGAATCTAGAATGTACTCTTCCAAACAAGTAAAAACAATGGTCTAGCCTTATTTGTTCCTAGAGATTTGTTACATGTATTGACAGCTTGATATTTACCGAGATCTCTAGGCCAATATACAGTATTCCTTGTACGGTAACAGTGTACTCTTTTCTTTAACGCGGATCTGTTCTCCTGAGTGTTGAGAAGGTCAACCTGATTAGGGCGCAACGAAACAGCTGAATGCAGTAGCTTAATTACGGCGTTGTCTCAGGATAGAACTGGAATGGCGTAGCCTATGTTATCAACGTCAGGGTTGCCAATAAAAATTAAATTCAGAGAAGCCCCTGCTTCGAGTTTGAAGTAGATCATCTCTGGAACTACTGGGTCAGAAAGGATGATGTCAACGCCAATCGAATGTAATATGACTGGCTGACTATGGATACCCCATTGATTTTGCCTTAACTTCTTCTTTTAAAGAAAAATTATCCGCAACTACTGCAGAAACTTTTATTGGAAGCTGTGATTCACATTCTAAAGTATCAAAGCATCACTTAAATACATAGTGAGTTCCTGAATTTTCCTTGCACAAAAACAAAACAAGAAAACAAGCGAATTTATACCAAATTTTTTTGTGAAAGAAAACTACATTATAGTCAATCAAAAGTAACGCAATATAAAAGCTGGTGTCACTCAACATCTTTCGATTTCCTTATTTCAAATTGAGAATGTTCTACCTAAAATTGGCTTAGATTTTGCTTTCAGTATATTTGGTTAAAAAACCTTGGTGATAAGACACTTCCATTGTTTATGGGCTGAGCACAGTCCACCAAACAGAGCAGTGCCATTGACCCCATCGCTTATTACACGCAATTCCTTTTTAATTGGAAATCTCAGAATATTTTGTACCAAGTGCTTTTGAAAGTTTTCTTGCAGTGATCTGAAATAGCTAAGAGTACAAGCATCTTTTCTTTAATATGACTGATGAATGACTGCGCCTTATTGCTTATAGTTAAATTTGATTTTAAGGTCAATTCGTTTTTTGAGGATTTACTTGATCTCCTTCCGAAAGTTATTTGCTTGTCGCCTAAAGAAGTTCTTACCTACGCAAACAAAAATCTCCATCAACCTGAACCAAAAGATCGAATCCTAATGGACAAAATTTTACTGCGTTCTGATTTGTACCAAAGACCCTATCAGTATTTGAAAAAACACTCTAACAAAGAAGATCTTGATGAATTCACTTACGAAAAAGCTGAACTTCAGTCACATTTGGTTGTAGATTGTTTGAGAACTCTCCTGAATTATCATCCCCTTTCAGATCCTTCTTGGGCTGATCTGAGTAATTTTTCGAAATTCTTAAACCAGCAATTGTATGACTGTGAGAGTTCTGGTTTTGTGGAAACGCTTAAGACCCTGCACTCCGATCGTGCAAGAGCGAACAATACTTTCCGGAAATGGAGGAGAAAAAGGACTATTAGTAAAAGCACTCAACATGATAATGTGCTCACTGGTTTCAAACAGTTTGTAGTTCGGTTTGTGATTAAAATGGCTCAAGACTTTGCTACTACTTCGTTGCAAAATGAAGAAAATGCCAGCATTGATGAAGATGAAATGCTCGAGTCACATCAGGTACGTCGTCGCTGGGAGAATAATTACCATCCCTATCTATTCTTTAACGCTGACGAAATTAGTTTGTCTTTTATCAATTTCAATATTAACGATGAAGGTGACTTATGCGACGCTCAAACTAATGAGATTATCGAAAAAAAGATCATGGGATCACAATTATTAAGTGATTTGAAAAACATTAACCTTACACTTCAGCAAAACTTTTGTGATTTCAGCCGAGAAAAAAAACTAGAAATTCTTTGCAAAGTACTAAATGTGCCAAATTCTTTTGATCCAGATCCTTCTTACGAACTTAGCATTGATAATGTTTTGAAAATTCTAAACATTCATATGAGATTCAGGTGCGGAATTCCTGTGATTATAATGGGCGAAACAGGGTGCGGAAAAACACGCCTGATTCAGTTCATGAGCAAACTCAAATCTGGTGAAAGCGGAGAATTAAGCACAATGCGTGTGTTAAGAATTCATGGCGGTATTTCAGTTCTTGATATTCAGAATTATTTGGAAGAAACTATTGAACTGTGCCGCAACACCAACGAGACAATTCTGTTTTTAGATGAGGCTAATACATCTGAAGCTATTTATGCTATTAAAGAAATTATCTGCGACGGCTCAGTACGTGGTAAAGCTTTAGCTTGTGAAAACTTAAAAATTGTTGCAGCTTGCAATCCTTATCGAAAAAAAAATCCTGAAGCTATTGAAAGGATGAAAAAGAGTGGGCTTGGTTTTCTTGCCAACATCCATAACGTTTCTGAAAAGTTTGGTGAAGTTCCAATGAGACATTTAGTATACAGGGTACTACCACTTCCTCCCAGTTTGCATCCTTTAGTATGGGATTTTGGACAGTTGAACTTTAAAGCAGAAACAGCTTATATTAAACAAATGGTAAAGAAACTTCCATTTGACTTGGACCCGGTTTTTTTGACAACAATGACGGATTGTCTTCTTGCTTCTCAAAAGTTTATGAGGGAAGAAAGGCATGTATGTACTTTTGTCAGCCTAAGAGATGTAGAAAGATCAATCCAAGTTTTTAAGTGGTTTTACGAGCGCAAAGATCTATTAGCTGAACGAATTGCTACAGAAAAGTTGGAAATTGCTAGAGAAAAGTTGAAAAGCATTTCTTGGGCTAAACAAGCGTTAATACAGACGCTAGGAGTGTGCTATCACGTAACTTTAGAAGACGGAAAAATTTATCGCAAAATCATTGCTGAAAAACTTTGCATCTCGGACGCTGATATTTTGAATGAAATCACCTCATGTCAAAATTGTTTTCTCAAGGAAATTGCATTGGAAGAAGACATTGGTCGAAATGATTCCTTGAGGGAAAATGCTTTTATGATGATTGTTTGTGTTGAAATGCGAATTCCTTTGTTTTTAATTGGAAAACCTGGGAGCTCAAAGTCTTTAGCTAAAGCTGTGGTAACCGATGCAATGCAAGGACGCAATTCCAAAAATCCTTTTTTTAATAAACTTAAGCAAATACATGTAGCGTCGTTTCAATGTAGTGCACAATCAGATGCAGTTGGCATCAAAACGGTGTTTGATCAATGCGCACGACTGCAAAAAAGTCAAAACCCTGATGAGTTTGTTGCTGTTGTAGTTTTAGATGAAATTGGATTAGCAGAAGATTCGTCAAAAATGCCATTAAAAGTGCTTCATTCGTTGCTGGACAATACATCTAACTGCATTGGGCAAACCCAAGACCCACATTCCAAAGTGGGATTTGTGGGAATTTCAAACTGGGCATTAGATCCTGCAAAACTTAATCGAGGAATTTTCGTCACTCGCTGTGACCCCTCAGTGGATGACTTGGAAAAAACTGCTCTAGCACTATTTAAATCCGATAAACAAAAATTTCAAGCTTATGAGAAATTAATCAAATGCTTGACTCAGGCTTATTCAACATGTTATAGTGCTCAAGAAAAAGAATTTTACGGACTCCGTGATTATTATGGATTATTAAAGATGCTATTTCATTTAGTATCTCAAAACAATGACCTCTTTTTTGAAAGTGTTGCTAAATTAGTGCTAAGAAACTTTAGTGGATACAAACTCAGTGTTTTTCACTATTTTCAGGATACGTTGGGAGATTGCTTTGACTATGAACAAGTTCATGAGTATGAAGTTTCTGTAACTCAGCTCATTCAAGATTGCGTGTATTCCGATTTTCAAAAGAGTCGATTTTTGCTATTGTTAACTAACCACTACGCAGCTGTTGATCTTTTGCCAAAAACATTAAAACATGGCCACGACTGGAAAATTATTTTTGGTTCAAGTTTCCCTCTAGACAATAACTATACAGAGATTTGTAGAAACATCAACAAAATTAAGGTTTGCATGGAAAGCGGTCGTACAGTGGTGCTTTTGAATTTACATGAATTGTACGAGTCTCTTTACGATGCTTTAAATCAGTACTATGTAAAAATTGCGGATCAACACTATGTAGATCTTGGACTTGGTGGTCACAGATTAAAATGCAGAATTTCTAAGCAATTTAGGCTCATTGTTGTGGAAGAAAAAAGTACAGTGTACGAGGCATATCCTATTCCATTGATAAACAGACTGGAAAAGCATGTGTTGGAACTAAGCAGTGTCCTGTCTAACGCAAACCGCAGCCTAAAAAAGCTATTAAGAAACTGGGTGGTTAAGTTTGCAAGGATAGAAAGTAGCAGAAATCAGTTTTGTATTCGAAATGTATTTCCAGGTTATACGAGCGACACTCCAGCATCAGCGTTGCTAGCTGTTGAAGACGGCAATCTTGAATCAGCAAAGAAGGCATTGATACAAAGTGCTTCTATTGATGGAGTTTGTAGGTTATCGAAGTCTTGCTTGGAACTGGAGGAAGTTAAAATGCTTCAAACAATTTACATGAAAGAGCAACAACATGATAGTTTGCTAAAATTGTTGCAGCAAGAATGTCAGAATTCAGAAAAACTTAGAGTTTTTCAGATAACTTCTTTTTCTCAAATGTTGAACGAAACAGATCGACAGTTTTTTGAAAAAAATTTGGACTTAACTCGAAACAGTATTATGCTGTTAACTTTGTTGGAATTTAAAACAAAACAGAGTTATTCTGCCAGATTGAAAGCTTTTTTCAACGCAGTTAATGATTCACCAAACTCTTTTCATATCTTACTTATCCAATGCCCACAAGCACAGATACACAGTAATCTAATAGCATGTGCAAAGTATGAAACTTTGCACAAAATTTCAAAACTTCTACGTTGGTCACAAAGTTCTCAAAACTCCTACGCCGGTAACAAAACGCTTGTAATTTTCCTTTTTCTGCTTGAACGCAAAGCTAATTTGAGCAGTAGTGACAAGTCATTCACGACTTTCTACAGTCAAGATTGCAAGTGTGTTTTTATTGATGAGATAAAACCACCAAAAATTAATCAAGGGTATATAAGCTTATTGTGGAATCAAGAAATATTTTCCATGTCAGAAGCAATCAAAGATGCACTTGAGCACAAAGGATCAAACAATAGACTGGACTTATATGCGCTAATCAAAATTTGTATACCTGTAGCAATGGTAAAAGTTAATGGCAATGCATCAACCAAAAAGTTTATTAAAGATCTTGACCGAGTTTGCTTTCAAGCAAAATTTTCTGGACCATTTTTTGAGAAACTTGTTCAACATCTCATACAGCTGTTTAGAAGTGGAGAGCAACAAAAGAAATTATCGCCTTCGTGGATTAAAGAGTTGGCTTGTGAATCTGGGAAGCTGCAGGAAGCTGGATCTTTCAAACAAGCTCTATGGCTGCATTTTCGTGAATTTGCTTCCATTGCTCTTGCAAAAATAATCAGCTTGCTGAATGCTGATAATAATCTTAAAGTGTTGGAAAACTCGGAATTTAGCGATGTTTGGCTGGAAATTTTTGATAATTACCAAATATTTGATTTGAGTTGGCCTGATCATTTTCATTCAGCTCAATTCAATGTGCCGTTTGATTTTGAGTGCTCATTTCCTTTTTTTAGAACAATATACGAGCAATTAAACAAAACTTGGACAAAAGTTAAAGAAAGAAAATTAAATGATAAATACGCTGCTTTCATGCAAATGCTTCCAAGGAAAACAAGATCATTACTTCAGTTTGTGACATCACGAACATATGCTGAAAAGCTGATTGAGAAATTTATTGAAGATTTGACTGTTAAACATTACAAACCTTCAAGTAAAAGAAAAGAAGATGAATTATATTTGATTCAGAAAAGCGTTTTGAAGCTATTTCAAGCTTTTGCACATTCTGGTGATCAATGCAACGCTATTGCGAAAGTTTTTATTCTTTTCAAACAAATTCAAGCAGGATTATTCAATTTTTCATCTCTTGTTGCTGTTTCTTCAAACATTTTGGACATGAGTTCTGATTTTATTGAATCACAAAAAAATACTAGAGACTTTGTTCTTCCTAAAGCAGCATTAACTGCACTTCTAAAGCTACTTGATGAGGAATTTAAAACCAGTATTTCTTGTTCTGCTGGTTATCAAAACTGGAAGCAAAAAGTTAATGGCATTAAGGGAGTTGCAAGTTTGCTGGTGCCGCTACTGACCGAAGATATTGACAAATTAATGTGGTCAAGAATCATTTTCATTGATATGTTTCTTGATCAACTGCTACACAGAAACAATTCTATGAAATATGCTGAACAATACTTTAATGCAGTTAGAACGGATGCAAAAATATTATTTAATGTAGCTTCTGCGATTAAACATCTTCATTTCAACCGTTTTGTAAGGATTGTTACAAAGAGGCTTGAAAACTCTACAAAAGAAATTCAGGCTATGTTACTTTGCGAAGGAAAAATGACTGCGTGCAAAATATGCAAGGATTTAGTAGTTGACCCAGTGATGCTTCCTTGTGGGTGCTATGTTTGTTCTAGCACCAGAGCTGATCATGCTGATATTCAAGAATGTCCAAAATGTCGAACTTGCATTTCAAACATTACTGAACTGCAACCTAAACAATTATCTGAAACTGATTTGAAACAATCAAAATCTTTTAAAATGGCATGCTCCAGATTTTTTTTGGAGTATTTAGAAAAGTTTTGGTTTCGCAAGGCTGCTGATATTGCCCGAAAGCAACCAAAATCTCCTGAGCTTAGTGAATGCATCAAATCAATGCTGCTGAAGTTTGTGGTTCGAGATGAAAACGAGGAAAGTTATCCTCGAGATGAAACAGAGTGTATTGATTTTTTTAACAACTTTGGACTAGACTTGGTAGCTCGGTCGTATATTTATCACCTTGTTAGTCAATGTCACAACAGTTTGGCCGAAAATGAACTGAATACTTATTTTTGCAAGTACGGAATCACATCATCTCAGATCGATATTTTAATGCATTGCTTTAGCAACTGTGAACGTAACCAGTTGATGAGTCTGGACAACGCCGAAAATTTCTTGAGCGAGTTTAGGCCGCAGGATGCAAAGCATTTGCTAGTGGATTGTAGGGCAAAAGCAAAAGAACTTATTAACGGTATAGAACTTGGCCAACTTCAACATTTACGATTTAGCATTCAATTACACCTCATCGTTGAGCTTACAGTTTTGTCAATCTTCTCTTTACACAATAATTCAAAATGCGACTTACCAGAAGACCTAATGAACGACCTTATTGAGTTTGTATGTAGTATGTGCGATCATCAATCTTTTGAAGTTATAAAGTTGGCAATTGTTAAAATACTTTGCAAAAAGCATGGGCTTGACGCTTTCAACATTCTTGTTGAACATAAAACCTATCAAACTTTGATACCTTCTTATTTAGTTCCAGAGAATAGTTACGTGCAAACTAATCTGTACGTTGACTCCGATATGCTTGTGCTGTGTGGACGTAATTACATTAACACGAAAGCAAATTTGCAGCGTATTACACATGAAAAAGATTTCTCTGTCGTCTACGATACTATTGCTAATGATCTTCACCAATCAAAAGATTCTATGTTTCAAATTTTTCTCGCTATTTCAGTATGGATAAGAGAGAGCACAATCACAAAGAGTCTGCGAGAAAAAGCTTTTGAAAAAATGCCAAAAACTTTTCGACGTCATTTTGAAGGCAAATCTTATGAACAGTTTTTCAAGAACGTAAGTGTTGGTAACATACAATTTCTAAAACTAGATGGCGTGTCTGATTTGCTTCATTACCAACTCACTGAACTTGTTGTCGTATATGGAGCAACAATTTTATGGTGCAGGAATGGATTGCTGACCGAATTAGTTGGACTAATGACTACGCCTGAGAAATACTTTAAAGCTTTTTTCCCGACTATGCCAGAATCAAATTACTTCAAAATCAAAGATATAATGTCTCAAAGTAAACCATGGTACAGAAACCCACCAAAATCGTACCTTTGTCCAAATGGTCATCTTTACTTTGTTGGAGAATGTACTAAACCAGTGGAATCTGGAACGTGCCCGGATTGTCATCAAAAAATCGGAGGCGAAGATCATAAGCTTCATAAAGGAAACCGTGAGGGAGTTATTACAGAGGAATCTCAAGCAGGTTATAAACTTACGATTACTGATTTGAATTCTCCTACAACACCAGAGAGAAAGTTGAAAAAGCATTGCATATGCATTATCAGGTTTTGCATTCATGCAGCAATGCTACTTGCCTCTACGAAAGGAAATAGCATACACAGGTACGGAGTTAATTGTGATAACTACTTTACTGCACTGAAGTTAGTAACGCTGTTTAATGTATGTTTTAAAAAACGATTAATTACATATAACAGGACGGGCTGAATGCTAAACACGATTTCTATTGAAAGAGCAGTTATTTGTTAGTACTTAGTGAGATAAAGATTTGAACTGCTGCTTGAACAAAACAACAAGTTTAGATGAAAAACAAGTTAATTTTTAAAATTACAAATATTTATTTTTGTTTTTGTCATAAATCTCTTAAACAAGTTTTGTACTGCCATTAACTTGACTTTAAGCCAAAGTTATTCACAAGAACACCTGAAAATTTGAAGTTACTAAGATATGGGGAAAGTTTTCCGATTTTGAGTTTTGCCAAAGTCGCTCTCCAAAATCTGAGTATTTTGGTCGACATTTAACTTAAATGAAGACATTTTTGTTATGCTACCACTTTATTTTAGGCATTATATGACTCAGCTGTACAAAACAAACCTATGCGCACCACTTTAAACCACCTATGACGTCTTTTTGCTAAAACTTGGCCGTAACATCACTACAATGACGTCATCAACTCGAAACCAGGTTTTCAAAAAAAATGGGTAAGCAGTCTAAGCACCAACCTGCATCCCAAATTTGATGTTTCCATGATTTCCGGTTTAGAGTTAGATGTGGGGCCATTTTTGCTTCTATTCTTAATGTAAAATGAGTTGATCAAATAGCCCGTGTAAATTCGAATTAAATTAGAGCTCTAACAGTTGACTAATTCAATTAGCAAAATTTTGGTCAAGTTGTTGCAAAATTATTTTATTAGGTTGATCGGACAGAATTCGCCATCACGATATCTTTTGCAATACTTAGTCAAAGACTTGGAGGATTTGTCCCATTTCCTTTACAAAAGCCTGGATGATGCCATCTTAATCATGTATGAAACCTTCAAGCAAATGAGGGTAAAAGACGACGTAAGTAGTTTTATAATCATAATAAATATTAAGGAAAGTTCATCTTTCATAAGAGCATCTTCATCTTTCAAAGATGGTATTCATCAAAGTTTTTAGAAATAATACAGAACAATATATTTAATGTCAATAGCATCAGTGCTTGCACGAGCTTTTCTGTGGTGTTTTAATAATCCTCTTCTTCCCGACCAAATTTGACGCATTTATGATAAATTTATTTTTGAATACAATTGTGCATTTGATTGCATTGTATATCTATTGTCCTTTATTCCTTTGCCGGAGAAAGCGAAGAGACCTTGCCATCTTAAAGGCGGTTTGTTTTAGATTATTTTTAATAAAAAACCCCAAAGGCTTAATTTATCGTTTTCTTGAAACACGAAAAGTGTATCATCGTTTCATATACTTTAAACGAATAGAATGTGGTGGACAAATCCATTTACAATTTCGAAACGATGGACGGAAGGGAAAAGTGGGAAAACCATTTTCAATGTCTTTATCTTTCGCCAATATTTAACGGCATTGAACAAACTATTGAAAATTTACAAGCTGAGCGAATTAAAGCCCAAAACTTGGAAGAAAGGCCACTGCAAAGGTAAATTAAAATTCAATTATTGCATTTACTACTTGGTTTAAAACTTTGCGTTTTATAAGTTTATAACAAGGAAGCAATTTAATTGTGTGCGATATTTGCATATACTGTAGATACTGTTTGTACATTGCAAACCTTTATATTTTCTATTTTGTATCTTCTAAACAGTAATATTTGATTTCATTGACATACCTTAACGTAATTTGTTGCGCTACTCTAGTGCAAAATAAATAACTTGGAAGTAAATAAGTAGCACAATTTATTGAGTGTAGCAACAAGTTAAATGCAAAAAGACTGGGAGGTCTTCTGGGGTAGAATTATCCTAGCGTTCGTGCGAGCAAAATCATCGCAAATTCTGTCTATGATGGCGATTGTTGCAATTATCTCATCGAGCTTTTTAGATTTACCGCATCAAAAATTCTAACCTTCGCGAATTTTGACTCCAGCGTAATTTGCGCGAGAAAAAGTTTGTTTTCGACGTCGATTGGTATTACGCAAATGCGTTTTGCGACATTTTCGTTAGAATTCAAGCGTCGCAAGACGAAAAAGTTTTGCTGTTTAAAAGCGTTGCTATTTAATGAACACACGAGATATGATATGAAAAAGCGTTGCTATTTAATGAACACACGAGATATGACAGCAACAGTTTAATACTGATGCCATCATTATTTTGCAATTTGACGTGATAATTGAAAACAAATACCTTTATGATTCATTTAGACTTGTATACGAACTTTCTTGGAATGAAGAGATTCCAAATGGAGTTGTTCCCTGGAACTGTCCTTATCTTTGGAAGTCTCGACCTTGTATTGACATCAGGCATCTAATGAAACAGCTTGAATATCAAGATAATGTCAAAGGTAAATGTCAAATCCTTGAATAAAAGGAGTACTCACGATGCACCAGACATCGGCTAACGTCAAATACTGTAGAAAGTGTACAATATACTAGGTACATTGCACGAAAACATTTTTCGGAGAGCTAAAAATTCTTTGTTTTGAAGAATTGTTGAAACACCTGTCTAGGGTGAGCTAAATGAATGGCTGAAATACACTACGGGTAAAAATTTGGAGCAAAACGACAGGAACGGTGAATAATTCTCAGTAAAGAGCACCGAGCCAATAGAACGGAAAACATTGATTTTGCAATTTAAAAGCCTAATTACGATTGTACCGTAACTTTGTTTGTTTTTCAGCACTTTTATGACGTAATTTCAAGTTTGCTTATTTTCGTTCAAGTTTTTTGCCTATTTGTAGATTAATTAGCTTTGACTATGAGATGAGTACAATATCGAAACGTAAGCAATAAACAGCAGGATGTTTTCAGCTGTATTGGCCCTGTGCTTTTTACTGGGTAGAAATTACTCTCTTGATTAAAAACACATCTTTTGTCCAAAAAATTTTGCTGACTGGAAATGTGTTTTTAATTTTGCAGATTGAGGATGTGTTTGAATTTTGAGAGCTCAGGATGCGTTTTTAATCACAAAATTAATTTTTTTCGGTATTGTATTTTAGCCATTGATTTAGCCCATGCTAGACAGGTATTTTAACTATATTTTTATATTAATGATAATTTCATTGTGATGTTTTGACGTTTTTGATAGAAAGTAACCGATTAAACGTGAAGTATTTTTGTAGTTCAAATGGAATCTTTAGCTGAACCTTTTTAAAAAGAATTAGCTGAGGCAAAAATGATAATGAAAGATTTTTTTCAGTTGTTTTTTCCTTTTTTTTATTTGTGAATCATGTGCGCAAATTTTACAAAAGTGAAGCAGTATGTGCTTAGCTTTGACTCCAAATTAGTAATGAATTGAAACATTTCAAAATTGATATTCAGGTCTTAAGATTTGAATTGTTAAAAAAGGGTTATGGAATGGCTTGCTTAAAAATAAAATTCACAAGCCTGCTTAAAATTCGCAATACCCGTTAGCACAGCACTTTGCATTCGCCGCTGTTTTTAATTAATCTAATGCACTTATTGAAGTTTTCACGTCGTACTGGGCAGCAGAAAGCTAGTATGAGGTTGGCAAATTTTAATGATGATATATTTGACAATAACAGGTGTTTTCGTTTAATGATGGCAGAGTTGCATCATATAACGTGGAAATCTTTATTGATAAGTGCAATTATATCGCATCTTCAAAAGTAAGTTCTTCAAATTCTACTAGAAATGCCAAGAAATTGGCCAGATATTTAGAAACAACAAAGTCTGCGTTGCGTAATTTTACATCTGTTCATAGATTTTGCATTAAAAATTTTTTTCTAAAATCTCACTCATCATTTAAAACCCAGAAAACCTTCAATCCAAGTATAATTTGCTAATTAAGCTAAAATCCGTGGCCAGCCCATTACTGGTTTGCCCAACTAATAGGCTCCCTAATCTTAGATTCTGAACCATAGTATACTATTGAAATAAACAAAAACATTTGAATATAAGGTGTTATATATGTATGAAGCCATTGAAAAGTGAAGACGCCCAACTATGCCAGCTATTACATCGCTATCCTAAAGTGTTATAAATTCCTAAGTTTACTTACTCATAAAAAATCTCGAAAAGTCTTTCTATTTCGTCTATTTCTGGAACGCTCTCACAACTACAACGAACAGATTCAGGCCGAACAAGAACAAGCAGAATAAACAAGAACGTCAGAAACCGCAACAACAGAGGATGACCGAACAGAAAACCAGCAAAACAAACTCGAAATTAAACGAAACATTTTGCTAGTCTGGGGGGGAAATGATACGGGTTCCCGCTATATTAAATAACGTCCCAAATGCGGTTCGTAGTTGTTACGTATGCAATATTGAAGCAGGGTGCAAATACATTGACGTAAAGATAATTGCTGCAATGCATGCTGGCATTTGGTTAAAATTTCCAACTTTACTTTCCTTATACCTCCTTTGTTACTGCCACTACTATCTTGTAACATTGAGTGCAAAGTCTGCAGAAAATGTGGAAGCGTCCAAATAGTGGAGGAGCTAAGTCGAAAATCGTTCACTTCCGGAATAAAGTGTGAAATTTGGCACAAACCTTTTCCAGGATGAATAAAAAAATTTTCGAAGTGGAGCCGAAAATTGGGCTTGGGCAACTCCTACAAACGGCCCGTAAAGATGTGCTCTAACTCTACCTTGTGGTTAAACAAAATTTCGTTGTTGTAAACAAGCTTATAGGATCAACTGATGATTTCACGAGTAAACGACTTTATTTTATTGCTTTAACCTAAAATACTTTGGCATGCTATGACGTCACAAATGGCGTAGATATGACGTCATTTTTGCCAAATATATATGAGCATTGAAAGTCCTTTCAATATATAGCATTGAAAGGACGTGAGCATAACAAATTATTGCATTAAGACCAAACGTAAATTATCAAAACATTGTCGTGTTGTCTATACCCCAAAGTGTATTCACAGTAGCTAGGCAGCTTGCGTTCTAGCAAGCGTGGTTTCGAGTCAATGGCTTCAAATTGAAATTATAAGGGCCAAAAGTTGGAAAACGGTGTCATTTCAAGTTGTATCTAACGCCAAAAACGATGGCCATTGTTTTTGTTGAACGTCATTTTCTTGATTGTTTTTTGGTGCGGATAGCGAGACTTCTTTAGCAAATTTCTGGTTGCACTCCTGGCTATAACTTAAAACATCTTTTATAATCTATTGTTGTGTATTACCGATGCTTACGGGGTAATTAATGTAAAGCAAGAACTATTTACTTTAAAATACGTCGATCATTGCTGTCCTCTTAATTGTTAGTACAAGCATTTATTGCCAATTGGTACAGTTTCCCGAACACGCGCATATTTTTGTGCATACAATTTTGTTCGTTACACCCTTGCAATATTTCTTACACCCGCATTAGAATGTCGTCTGCCTCAAGCAGTAATTGTATCTTGAACTAACATAACAACTACGCTAATACGCTGAATACAAAATTTTGTCATTAAACTAATATTTTTAATTATCAATTTATTGCTGTTGTTTTGTTGGAATTTTCGGCGAACATGACGTCATGATTACGTCAAAAAGTGACGTAATTTAAGCTACGAAAAATGTTTATTTTATAATTGAAACAATTAACAGAGTTTGATATCAATTAAATGAGAGACTCGACCAATTGGAGCAATATTTTGCTTGCCTTCATATATATTTGGCAAAAATGACGTCATATCTACGCCATCTGTGACGTCATAGCATGGCAAAATATTCTAGCTTGCAAAACCAATAAAATAAAGTCATAAAATCATCAGTTGGTCCTATAAGCTTGTTTACAACACCCAAATTTTGTTTAACCGCAAGGTAGAGCTAGAGCATATCTTCAGGGGCCGTTTGTAGGAGTTGCCTAAACCCAGTTTTTGGCTCCGCTTCATAAATCATTATAAATATCACACCTCATTATGGAAGTGAACGATTTTGCCAAATCCTGGTTTAGCTTTTCTACTAAAATGTTTTATTGGCCGGAGCCCGAAAAAGCCCATTTGAAAACGCAGTAGTAAGCTAGACATTTCGCACTCATCGTTGCAAAGAATCCTTACTTCCATATTGCCTGCAGATCTTGCTTTTAATTTTTTTCCATTAGATGGATTCTCTGATTTCTTGCTACGTTTATTTTCAGTTCCCTAGGTTTGAAAGTTACAATAGCTTAGAGATATCTGAGATTTTCCAGGATAAGTGTTGAAATTAAAGTTTCTGCGGAAACGCGTTTAAACATCCTTATAGGATCTAGTCTCTATTTAAGTTTTGACGCAAATATTTTTTTGTTCTAATTTCCAAGCCTCGGGGTTTTAACTAAAAATTGTTATTTATAACTGAATTAAAACTGAAAAATAGCAGCAATAGGGTTAAAATCAACGTATTATTAGCGATTTTAATGGTTTCATTTGTCTTTCGAAATATTTTATCTTAGCTTGAATTTTTGTCAATGCAGGAGGTGCCGTGCTTGAAAGAATCTTGAATATGGAAAATCTGCATCTTGTTCAGTACTTGGATATTTTGCTGGCTGTGCAATCGTCTTTCATTGCAAAGTGAGAACTGATTAAACCATACTTTAAAAGAAAAAACATCACGCAATTTCGGAGCATAATGTTCGGAACATCGAAATATCTTTAATACAAAACACAAAGCCAAAATAACTGGAAACATATCTTGACGTTTCGTGAAACTACTTCTCACATTGTCAAAAGTAATGAATGGCGAAAAACACAAATCACAAGCATATAAAACAACAAAAAGAAGCAGCAGCAGGGGAGAGAATTATTCATATTACTCATGTGTTAAACAAATACAGTGGTATAGAGGTCCTGTCAACATTTAAGTTGGGATTGTGTTTTTGAATTAGTAATGTTTCGGTGATCAATAATTTTCGCCAGTGATTGGTTTGGGCCATTATTTCTGTTTTGTCAAAATCAATTTTATGATCGGGGTTATCTGTCAAATGTTTGGATACATCGGTGTCTTGTCTATTTGGCGAATTGGGGTCGTGATTTTTTAACCGAGTAATAAGATTTCTGGAAGTCTGACCAATATATGTGCTTTTACAGCTGCATGTGATGCGATAAACCACACTAGAACGATGTAACTTATTTTGGCGCTCTTTAAAGGTAAAAAGACGCTTTAAATTGAACGTTTCGTTGATTAAAATAAATGTAACTTTAAAGTCCAATTTTTTCAAAAAACCATTAATTTCTTTTGGTATATGGCCGTTCATTTCTTTTATGTAGGGAAGTTTCATAAAAATCCGTTTTGTGTCGTCCTTCTTGTCTGTTTTGGGTTTTGACTGCTTTTTGGCAAGAAAGTGTTGTATTTGCCGGTTTATGTAATTTAAGGGAAATCCATTTTTCTCGAGGAGGTTTGAAATTTTTTGAAATTCTTTTTTTCGTAACTGTGCACTATTACAAATACTATATCCCCGGTGCAGTAACGTCCAGACCAAGTTTTGTTTGTATCGATTCGGAACATAGCTGTCCCATCTTGTGTAGATGCCTAAGTTGGTATTTTTCCGAAATATTGATGTTTCAATGCAATCTGAATTTTTTGTGATTTGGACATCCAAGAAGGCCAATTTATTGTTCTCTTCGTTTTCTTTTGTAAACTTGATTTTCTGGTGTATTGAGTTGAAAGTGCTAAAAACATGATCGACGTGGTTGGGGTCATCAAAGGTCAGAAATAAATCATCTACGTAACGGTGAACTGTAAATTGATGATTGGATTTGGTAGCGGCAGTTTCCACCAGCCAATTCATGAAAATGTCGGCCATGGCAGGGGCCAACGGCGACCCCATTGCCATGCCATCAATTTGCTTGTGCTTTGTGCTTTGTGTTTTTCGCCATTCATTACTTTTGACAATGTGAGAAGTAGTTTCACGAAACGTCAAGATATGTTTCCAGTTATTTTGGCTTTGTGTTTTGTATTAAAGATCACGCAATTTGATAATTGTTTTTGCACAGCGATAATTTTGCCGTTATGCATACAGTAGCTGTGACTAAAGAAGTAAAAGAATGACTCTAAAAAACTACTAACTAGATTATAAACATTTAAAGCTAAAAATTATGATGACAAAAATTTACTGCTATTTAAAAGAGACGAAAAAAAGCAGTAAATTTTTGATTGCCAAGTTGTAAGTTTTGTCTAAACTAGCAGTGTTGTCTTGTCTAAAATTGTAAGTTTTTTTGGTTCAAGTTTCAGTAATGTTGAAGAATAACTATACAATGTTGGGTTCATTGCAAATTGCATTTAGTAAAATTATTTCTATAGTATGTGTTGCACTGTGGAAAAATACCAACGTAAATTAACCATAGAGAATTAACAAAAGTTTGGAGGATTTTCGACAATTGAGCAGTCAAATTGCCTTAAAACGTATAAAAAGTTCAATGATTACTTTGCTAAACTTACGAATTAAATTAAATTTATTCTAGCATTAATGAAGACGACAGCGAAGCTGATAAGCCGTAAATAGTGCAAAAATTATTGTAAATAAACAATGCAAAATTGTGAAGTCTCAATAAAAAATTAAATTGTTGGTTAAATTATGGCACTTTTCAAAACATAGTTAATCTTGTTCAGAATTAATCATTCACCTAAACGCCATAAAATAAAACCCCCTACAACCTGTTTCGTTTCTCAACTCATCAGGAGGGTATCTAAAGTTGATCAAATTTACAAAAACAAGCGAAAGTGATCACCTGAAAATTTAGTGTGCAGTTTTGATTCGGCATTCATACTTCATACGGTGCTTTTTTGCAAAAGTCGTAGGTATACAGTATTCAATTTATTTTTTGATTTATAGTAAATCGTCAAAATCGTTTTTCTAGTCTATTAGTTCACTTTACTTGTGTTTTCTAGGATAATGCTGTTAATTCAAGTGAAATAAATGCCTGTGTTAGTGCTCGAAAGCGATTAGTACAGTAATTTTGTTTGATCGATGACAAATGCTCACCATGGCATTCAGGCTAATTTGCTCAGTCATATAATGGATAAAATTCAGTTCAGTGTAATGGTCTGCTTGAAAAAATAACACAAGATAACTTATGTTGCTAGTAGCCCAAACAGTGCATTTTATCAATTATGTTGATCAGATATCAACATAAAATTGAGTTGAAGGAAGCTGAGGAAAAGACTTTGCAAGAATATTTGGATGACGGTGGCAGTAACGATAAAAAAGAGCTGGAACGCTATATTGAGACTTGGAATCACGTAAGTGCTACTGCTATATGTTTTACACTAGATGAATTATAGAAACATATAGGCTGTTGTTACTCTTAGTGATTGATAAAAAAATCTTCTTTTCCTGAAGAAAAATGTCAACATCTAGGCTTAGCTGATTGCTAAACAAAGATAGTTCATGGTGGATTTTCAAGAACACTCTTTATCTTTATTTTTAATATCCTGTAAAAGCAATAAAAAAATAAGATAAAAAGCGTTCATTGAATAAGTTGCTATTTTTTTTATTAAACCTTGCCCTCTGACTATTAATTTTGCACCGAAGTACAGATATGAGAATTGAGCAAAGGAGATGAAATACTATTATAATAGCACTGTAAACTTTAGTCTTGAACGTCTATGATGCTGCATCTCCCACTATGCTTTGTTTGATTTTTTTTGATGTTTTGTTTTAAAAATTGCTATGCTTAATGATTATTTAATAAGCAAATTAGCAATCAAATTGTTTTTTTGATCGATTTGGAGACGACTTATCGCGTAAAAAAGACTTTTTGCACAATAGTTTTGTACAAAAACCGCTGAGGTAAGAAAAAAAAAAGATTATAGACAAATTCTTACAAAACGGTGAATAGCACTAAAGTTGAAAGCAGATGCAAAAAACTGATGCAAATTGGCACTGAAACATAGCCTACACATGGCAAGGAGCACATAGATTATATCTACATTTTACTTGGAAATCTAGCTGCAAATCATATACAGTACACTGTTAGCATATACAGTACTGTATAACCTGATAGAGAATGATTATTATTTCTCAATTTAGCACCAATGACACTAATTAATCATCTGTCACCAGACTGAGAATAAATTTTTGACAAGCCCAAGTTTTTACGGTCACATGATTTCCAACAACTATTTGACCGGAATATCGTTAGTAAATTACACACATAGGCTACGTGAGGCCTTAGCCGTAGATAGATTTAAGAACAAAAACTTAAATTTTAGACTGAAGTCTGAATAAACTACATCGACGAACTGCTGTGATATGCTAAAATTTACGGCAGCGAATAATAACTCCAGCAGCTATTATTTAAGTAAGCGTAACCGATTAAGTAAGCCCAGTGGTTAATCAAAATAGACCGAATTATATAATAATCAAGCTGTGATGCAATTAAATATTGTACTATCAACTCAATGTTTTAGAATCAATGCACTTTTACCAAGTGGCTTGAATTTTTCCGGTGAAAAAAGCACTTACTAATAATCAGAAGTGGAGTCCTCGAGGACGTCCTCAAGGACACATTTTGAAGTCCTTGGCCTTGGCCTCAAAGGTCATTAAGTCCTTGGCCTTGGCCTTGAAGCCTCAAGTCCTCAAAAATTGCCTTGTCCTTGGCTCGAGGTCAGCGCTATTTTTTGAATTGTTAAAATTTTGCAGATCGCCTGAAAAAAATTTTTGGAGACTTTTTTTGGAGATCGCCTGCAAAAAATTTTTGAAAACCTTTTTTTTTCGGAGAACACTTTCGCTTGTGTCCTTGGTCCTTGGCCTTGGGCTCGAGCATTCCTGTCCTTGGCCTCGAGAGGGTCTCCCTTCGAAATGGCTGTCCTTGGCGTTGGACTCGAATTTTTTTGTGTCCTTGGCCTCGGCCTCGAGCCTTGTGTCCTCGACTCCACCTCTGCTAATAAAACTATTAACTTGGGTTCAAAACTCATATTGCTGTCTAAAATGGCACCAAAATTTTTGACTTGAAATATAAATTTGCTTTCAAAGGCACAAAATTGTGTTTTCGCTTATCGTTTTTGCACATTGCATAATGCATATTTTGCACAATAGTGTTCATAATATTGCATTTCACTCTCCTGCACTTTTGAGACACTTTTTTACAATCCAGTGTTGCAAGTTGACAAATGCTTTCAAGCGCTCAAGCACTGTTTGACTGCTTTAAGTAATGTTGTCGTTGAGGGTAGATTGAGTCTACCAACTTTTTTTGCGAGGGTAGGCTCAGGTAGTATCTCAAATTTTTTGCCTTGGTATTTTCCAATTTTATTATTAATTTTGTCGGGTGCCCATTCTGCCTCCACTTTATGCGAATATTAGTGGAAGAAAGCGACGAAACTTTGGCAAAGCCCTTTTTAAATCTTCACCTAAAAGTGGCCGAAAACTGCCACTGAATTTTGGCGAAAATCTTTTTTTTTCGTCTTTCCTAAAATTGTCAGAAAGTTACAACAAAGCTTTAGAGAATAGCGTTCCACTTTTTACGCTAGAAAACCATTCTTGCCTGTACTGTTAGATAGAGCCTACCTCTGATTTGTATAGAACGGCTGTATGGACGTTCAAGGTTATACTAGGAGGTGTTTTTGTAAAGTAACGTGCACGTGCACGTTGCACAACGTTTATCGTAGAGAAAAAAGCATTGCTTTCTATGCTGTCACAATGTCTTATAGTTTTAAAAACCAAATTTCAGCATTCTGTAACAACTACATTATTTTTTGCACGTTTTTCAGTCAAGGCACTTTCTTTGTGGCCGTTTTTTCTGTCAAGGCATTTGATGAAATTAAGAATTTTTGGCTTTTTTTTCTTTGGTGCGAAGGATGAGCGTTGAACAACGAATCAACCTGAAATTTCTTGTCCGTCTTCAACTGAAGCACTAAAGTTGATTCAAGAAGTCTATGGTGATGACACGATGTCAAGAACTCGTCTTTGTGAGTGGCACAGGAGGCTCAAAAAGGGAAGAGAGAAGGTGGAAGATGATCACAGCAGTGGGAGGCGTTGTAGCAGAACAGATGAAAATGTTGAGCGTGTGAGACAAAAGGTGCGGAGCGATCGCCGTCTTACTGTTAGAATGATAGCAGATGAGCTGGGTATGAATAGTGAGAGGGTATGGAGGATCATTACGGAAGATCTGGGGATGAGGAAGATCTTTGCAAAAATGGTACCAAGGTTGCTGAATGAAGGACAAAAGGAACGGCGTGTGCCTATGTGTCAAGACATTTTGGAGCAACTCGAAACTGAACCCAACATGCTGAAAAGGGTTGTTACTGGCGATGAGTCGTGGATCTTCAAGTACGATCCACTCATCAAACGGCAGAGCCTTGAATGGAAGAGCGTATTGTCACCGAGACCCAAAAAGGCGCGGGTGTTCAAGTTCAAAACCACGATGATGCTGATCGCTTTTTTTGATCTCGATGGATTTGTCCACGCAGAATTCTTGCCACAAGGCCAAACTATTAATCAGCACGTCTAGAAAAACATCTTGCGACGTCTGATGCGCTCAGTGAGAAAAAAAAGAAGAGAACTGTGGGAAATGATTCCATGGCTGCTTCATCATGAAAATGCTCCAGCTCATAATGCCTTGGGAATTCGGGAGTTTCTTGCCAAAAACAACATTGCTGTACTGGAGCAACCACCCTGCTTTCCAGATACGGCCCCTTTGACTTCTTTTTGTTTCCCAAACTCAAGGAAGTCATCAAAGGAACTTGTTTTCAAGATTCAGAAGCCATTAAAATAGCCGTGACGAGAGAGCTCCGAGCGATCCCGGAGGAAACCTTCCAGGAGTGCGTAGAAGCGTGGCAGAGGAGATTGGAAAAGTGCACTCGAGCCCAAGGAGATTACTTGAAGGCGACATGTTGTAAAATTTACTTGTCAAATAAAATAAAACATTTATTGACCCAGTCCCATTACTTTTCAAACACACCTAGTGTTTTTTCTGTGTTTATCTTCTTCGCTCTGTGTACACAAAGATATCACTTCTTTAGGGCGATTTAATCTGAAAAATGGACTTTGTCTGTAGTAATCTTATAATACTGTAAGTACTAACAATCATAACCATAATTTTTTGCGGCTTAATTTTTGCGATCCTTCCAAGATTTTTTTTTAACTCAACTTTTTGAATAGCATAAATTAAAAAGATGATATTTTCTAGATTAGTAACCTTTACTTTATAATAATTTAATTGAAAAATAAAAGGTTTAGGCTTTGAAATAATTTGAAAAGAGGTTATAAAAAAAAAGATTTTCCTCTTGAAAATGTTTGTACATTTCAATTTCAAATAGAACTGCAATGTACACTTATGTGCAGTATTATCCTTAGGACATGCTTCAGAAAAATTAATTAAAAATATGCAGCTTACTTTTATTTGTTGAACAGATTTGCTATTTTGTTTGATAGGTGCGCCATTCTCTCGCCAAATGCCCAAGGTGGTCTCCAAATTCAAATTCTCAAGTTCAAAAGCCAATTGATTCTTTGCATGGCTATTTTAAGGAGACCATGGATTATGGCAGTCCTGTATCTATGTGTCTTCCTAGCAAAAGGGGCAGAGGACGATGCGCTTATATAATGGTGGAACATTTAATTGAAAAACAAAACGAAATTGTGCAGTTATGTAGAGATGAAATCAAGTCAAGACCAAGGCAAATATCAGGCTTTCTTTTATCTAGAATTATAGTAAAACTCTTTAAGTTAAAACAGCCCTTTAAGGGGCTTACTGTAAAAGTGTTTATTGATATAAATATGAGCAAGAATTTACAGACAGATATATATTGTACCAAAAAAGGCATTCTTACTGGCTAATTCAAAAAGATATTAAGTATAAATAAATTTGTTTATATGTATTCTTAAACAAATCAAAGCACAGAAAATATAGATAATATTAGAATAAGACACTCTTGAGAATGCCTATGCAGGCAAAATAATTATATATCCGTCGTTAAGTTCTTGTTGATTACTGTAGCGTCTTAGGACTTAGGTTTATATTCGATGTAGAACATAACATCTCGATAATCGGAAAGACAAAACAATGAAAGAGGACCTTCGCTTTAGAACAGTAAAATGTTTTCTTGGTATTAAGTTTTCCACGATTTGACCCTAACATCTGGCTCACAGCTGCTACGATTTAGAATGCTGACTTGTTGTTTTTGAAGCATCGTTTTAGTTTGTCGGAATGCGTTTAATCTATTTTACACGGGAACAGGGGGCAACATGGTGCAAAATGCTCCCTCCTTTCGTTTTATTTTCGTAAGAAATCTCTTGATAGAAACGTTTATTCTTCAAATTAACTTGATTTTGAGTCAAGTTTACTCATAATTAACCTAAAAAATTTTTGCAGTTGCTAAGGCTACAAATTTCCCTATTTTGAGATTTGCCGAAGACACTTTCCAAAATCTGAGCATTTTTTGGCCCATATTTAACTTAAATGACGTCATAAGACGTTTTTTGTAACGTAAAGAATTTGACTTAGACATGTTATAATTCAGTATCAAAAAACAAACCTAAGTGCGAAATTTGAACCGTCTATGACGTCATCAAAATTGTCGGCATTTTTTGTAAAATCTGACGTCACAAACTCATAACCAGTTTTTCAAAAAAAAATTTGGCAAACACTAACCCACATGCCAGCTTCGGTGTTCTTATGATTTTTGGTTAAGGAGTAAGATAGGTAGGAGCGTTTGCCCACCTTTGCAAAATGCATTGCTGAAATAGCCTGTGTAAAGTAAGGTTAAACCGTACAAAGTTGATCCTCAAAGGTTTGCGCAGGTGCGCAAAGGTTTTTGTTATTTTTTTCTTGGTTTCTATTTTTTTAGTTTGTCTCTGTGAAGATTTTCAATGCCTTCGTCGCCAACTTCACGTTTACCGGTTTCGCAGGTCGTCTAACTCATTAAAATGTGTCTTCAATTATTCTTAATCTTTCGGTTGTCCTTTTCTTTTACTTCTCAATTTATTCGAATAAAACAAGCCTTTTTATAAATAAATAAATAATTGTATTAAATAATGTGGAAAGTATCCTTAACTGAAAAGAAATAAAAATCCGGTAGTCACTTGAACTAAAAATCTGGAATGAATTTGAACACAATCTGTCCTGTGACCTTATGAGCCCGAGATTCCCTTGACCAATCAGCGCAAGACAACTCATGATCACGCACGCTGATCAGCCAATGGAACGTCATCACGTGCTGCTCACAAAGCCCCAGAACTACGCAAAAACAATGAAAAAGTACTGTAATTAACAAAAATCAACGCTTTTGCCCAACTTCATCCGAACTGCGCCACGAATAGCGCACAGCGATAAAGGACCACAACAACACGAGAAGCACGGTTTCCCTTCACGCTGCCGCCACATCTCTGCTTACCTCCTCCTTTCTGCTGCCGAGCATTTTATAAATATTGTCGAGCAGTGGCGATTTGTGGCAATTAAAAAAATTGAAGTGCTACAGAACGGTAGACTCGGCTTTGATTTCCGGTCGGGTCAAACCAAAGACTATAAAAATTGGTATTCACAGCTTGAAGTTCAGCTGTTAAACGGACAGCGTAAAGCCTTCAGCGTGTGTGGTAGACAGGTGGGCAGGTGGCAGCTAGACTCAAAGACCGAAAGGTGACCTTTCGCTGTCATCTAGCCAAGACAGCTTTGGTAAATAAAATGTAATTACAATACAGAAAGCAGACCAGTATCAGTGCAAGTTGTCTAATATGTCTATAGCGTCAGTTTCTTGGTTTCTTGTTGTTGTCTTACCAATACGAAGGAGCATTTTAAAAAAATAATGTTTACTTGATACGTCAGGACTTTACTTAGTTTTAGATTAACATTGATTTTACCGTTACTTTCCAGATACTTTGTTTACTATGTTAAGCCTTTAAATTTTACTCTGCAAACTCTGTCATGGGCCTAGCAGCGCTGCAACTACAAAAGTTGCTCAGGAGAGGGGAGATGCAAACAACAAGACAAAAAACTGAATAATAAAGCCTACAGTAAAAGTAAAATTTAAACCTCCTAAGTAGTGGCAAGAGAGAGATTGCGTCAGTGCGGATTGCGGCGTGATTGCTGATTGTATGCGGCGGATTTAATTTTAGCGGTGGAATGCTGCAAAACCCTAACTCTAACTCTATTCCTAACCCTAGCTCTAGCCCTAGCCCTAACTCTAGCCGTTTCCCGAACCCTAACGTTTGAAATTTGTAAGACTTGCCAAAGATTAGAACTGCAGGGGGTTTTACAAATCTAAAATTTGTAAGGCTTGTCTGAAAATCGAATCATCGCAGGTAATTTTACAAATGTAAAGTTTATAAGACTTGTCTGAAATTAGAACCACCGCAGATGGTTTTACAAATACAAATTTAGTGTATGACTCACCTGAGAATCGAGCGTATAGTCTCCTTACTTCAAGTCTAAAATTTAATTTAAAAGGTAATTATTTAATCTATGATTTGTGTGAGTGCCGAAACACCGTAGGTGATTTTACAACCGTAAATTTAGTGTATGGCTCACCTAAGAATCAAACTTATAGCCTCCTGACTTCAAGTCTAAAATTCAATTTAAAAGGTAGTTCTATTATTTTATGATTTGTTTGAGTGCCGAACTCCTGCAGACAGGTTAAAAACTTAAGTTTACTAGAGTTTTGACTTGCCTAAGATTCGTTCATTTAATCATTTTATTTTTGTTTGAAAAGACGATACCTTCAGTACAACAATTTTCAGTCACAAATAAATCGCCATGTCTTTCCGATGAGAGGCTGCGAAATAACCTTAAGCACAGTTGCAGTGGAATAGGCGCGGTCGTCGAGTCTGCAGTCTCTCAGAACTCTACTTGTCAACCCAATTGTACACAAGATTATCAATTAATAAATACGAAATTGCAAAGACACAAAAACGAACAGCGTAAGTGGCGAAGACACCAAGCGGAATTGCGAAAACACCGAAAAAGCAAATACACATGGCAAAAGCATAACACACATGTCAAAAGTACAATATCCATGAAAACAAGGAAAAATAACCTATAAATCATACTGAAATTTGTATACTTACTAAAAAAAAAGAAAAAAAACAACCGTAAGTTTAAAATGTTTGATAGGATGTTTTTGATTTACTTGGAAAAATTCTTTAATTTTTTTGATGAAATCGTGTCTGTTTTTTTGAGCAAAATTTTTAATTTTAGCTGATAATTCGTTCCAAATTTTAGGTCCTTGATAGGAAACTGAACGTTGAGAGTTTGATTTGTTGAAGCGAGTTATAGAGTGATTGTCGCCAGAAACAAATCTGGTAGAATAGAAGTGCACTTAAGAAGTTGAAACAAAATATTCATTGCAACAAAATGGTAGTGATTTGGTTTTAAATTTATACATCAATTTCGAGATTTCTAGTTTATAAATATTGTTTAGTTTTAGCAACTTTTGTTCATCATATATTGGGCTAAAGTTTTGTTTTAAGAATTGAAGTTTTTGTGATTATTTTAACAAGGCAGTTTTGCTGCACTTGAATTGTTGACATGCTTGGCGGCAGGATTTCCCCATGTAGTAATACCATATTGGAAATGTGAATACGCAATACTAAAATAAACGTTCTTCAAAATAAATGGTGGTGCACAGGGCCTTAGTTTGCTGATGATACCTCCAGCTGTAGTTAATTTTTTTTACTATGCTTTGTATGTGATGCTGCCATGAAAGTTGCATGTCCAAATACTGTGTACTCCTAGATAATTAACTACATTTTGTTCAGTTGCATTTCCGTTGAGTGCACGGATGTTTTTGCAATCTTTATATACTCATAAGTTTTTGCAATTATTATTTTTGGTGGTTTTACAAAAAATAGCATTTAGTTTTAGTGTATTTAATTGTTTGTTTATTAGAAATGACCCAACCTTCAATTTTTTTGAATTTCTTTTTCACTCTTGGATTTCAGCCCATTGTGAGTTTTGTCGTTGCATAACAGGACAGCATTGTCAGTATAAAGCAGATCCTCTGAATCACAAGAATGCGGCAAGACGTTTATATATATTGAAAATAGAAACAGCCAGAACAAGCTACCTTGCGGTACTCCAATTGTAATTGGTAACATCTTTGAAGTTTGCTGATTGCTCTCAATGTATTGCATTCTATTAGTTAAGTAGGATTTTAACAAGAGAATTGCGTTTCCTCTTACACCATAATGCTCAAGTTTACTCAATAAATTCGATGATTTCTAGAATCAACTGCTTTGGTAAAATCCATAAAAATACCAACAATTGAGTTATCGTTATCTCGTTGTTTTGGTATGTAAGTATTTGTAGAGAAACGTTAATGCAAGGTTGGTGGAGTGTTGTTTTTGAAAACCGAATTGCTTATCCATGAAAAGGTTGAATTTGTTGCAGAAATCAATCAAGCGTCTATGTAGTATAATTTCAAAGATTTTATTCACTGGAGAAAGTATTGAAATGGTCTGTAGTTGCCTACATCACATTTTGAACCTTTTTTGTGTAAAGAGATGACTTCTGTTACTTTAAGTATGTCTGGGTAAGAGCCTGTTTCCAGGCATTTATTAAATACTCTTGCAAGATGTCCGGAAATCAAGAATTTAGATTCTTTAAACAAAGCTGTAGGAATATCAATATATCCTGGATATTTACGGCAGTTAAGGCTAGCAATTAGTTCAATTATTTCGTGTTTATCCGTAAATTGTAAAACAATGGACGAAGATTGCCGCTTTCCAAGAAACCATCTAAATGATTGTTCATCATTGTTAAGCATAGGAACTTTACCAATAAATTTTTCGCCGATCTCAACAAAGTACTTGATTATTCTTCATAGATGTCAAAACGATTTGTCATTGTCTTTTTATTCACCTTTAACTGTTGTGGCATTTCAGCCTTTGGTGTATGTTTTCGAAGAAGTCGATTAATTAATTCCCAGATGCCCATCGAATTGCTAGTATTACTGTATTAAACAAATCTTCAAAATAAGCTTTTTTGGCCACTTCTTTATCATGGGTAATTTTTTCTAATTTTTTTGTAATTTCGCAGTGATAAGGGACTTTTTTTTTTTATATATTTAGTATACAATTTGTTTTGGGCTTAATAGATGCTAGGATCTCTGGAGCAATCCATGGATTTTTGGAAGTTTTGTATTGTTTGCGACTTAATCTTTTTCTAGGAAAATGGCGATCAGTTAACTTGTTCATTAATGAAATAACGGCATTTGAATCGGTATTGTTACAATAAGTAAAGTTATGCAATGATAGATGAAGATCTTCTAAAAATAAGTCCATATTTGTTCGTGCCAAGCGTAGGACTAAGGGGCGTGCAGTTGATTTATGTGGAGGTTTGTACTTACTGTGATTTCAGCACAAAACGGCATATGATCCGAGATATCGCACTAAATTATAGTTGGGGTTACCTGGGTAGTGTGAGCCGAGTTTGTACAAATTTGGTCAATGATGCTGCTGCATGATTCAAAAATACGAATGGGCTTGTCGATCAGTAGTATGCAGCCAACACTTTGCACATGGTTAACGTAATCGATTATACTGGATAAATTATTATTTTTGTCGTAATGTATGTTAAAATCCCCCAAGATTACATGCTTTTGGCTACTTTTAAATGATTTAAAAATATTTACATAGGATTCTTCAAAACATTTAAGGTCATTTGATGGGTATCTGTAAATACAATCAACAATGAGAGGTTCATTTTTATCTTGACCAATTTCAACCCAGAAATCTTCACATGAATTTGATTTGAGTTTTATGGTGGTAATTTGAAAACATTTAAGTCTATGTGCTACAAAAATAGCTGTTTCTCCAGCTTTGGTTTTTGAATTGCAGTAAAATACGCTATATCCAGATAATTTACAATAACTCAGTTTGTGATCATTTAGCCGTGTTTCACTGAGGCAAATAATATCAACAGGTTTTGCAAATTTAGTTAAAAATGTGTTTAAGTTGTCAATATTTTTTTGCAGACTCACAATCCTTATGTGAACAATGAGCAATGAATCATTTGCAACGCTTGCAGACATTTCATTTCAAAATTCTGCATGGATTTTGTACGTACAGCTAATATTCTCAAATTCAGTATTCCTTAGTTGATAAGAAGTAATATTAATTGCGTTACGTTGACCCTTATAAACACATAATTAACTTACGATATTAAAATTTTCTAAGTCAGGGGGCACATGACAGAAATTTCCTCGTTCGCTTTAATAACGAGTTTTTTTTTAAGAGGCGCTAACGAACGAAATACTCGCTAAACGTAAGAGGTCATTTTTGCACGTGTATGTAAAGCCTTGCGAAATCCGTTACGTCATTCTTTCTCGCTAAGTTGCTTCGAGCAATTGTAGAAAGCAGTTCGAGTAAAATAACGACACATTTTCCTCGCCAACTTAAAGAGGATCTTGAAGCACTCTTTAAGCATGCGAGAAATCTTTTTGGTTTAGAAATTTAATGGCGAAATGTTGACAACTTCTAACTCATGCGAATTTTTGCTGAAAATTAATTCAAATCGTCGCCATGTTTGCTATTAGACTGCTAAAAAAAAGCTAATTGCATTGAGAACCATTTCCTGTTTCGATTGATACAGAAATGCTAAGTAGTGCAAGTTGACAAAAATAGTAACACACTCCTTTTATAAGAACGATTTTCTAAAACACGAGGCTCATTTTTGCTCAAAATTTAAGAACAAATTAAAAACACTGCCAGCCTCGGCTGCAAAACAAACCAAAAAAAAAAAAAATTCAAACTAATCAAAGAAACTAAAATTCGTGCTGATTCAAAACGATAAAATTTCAGTGGTTTTCTTGTGTTTGCAAGCAAAATTGCAACTATACAAGGTTATAAAGCTCTGTTGCTCTGCGCAAGCAATTGAGAAATTTTTTCGGCAGTTGTTCAACTTGAAAAAAGCTTGCTTTTTTGCTTTTGCAATTTTACAATGCTGCAAAAGCAAGAAAAAAGCCTTCACTTAAGTCTTAAGGAGACAGAGCTATAGGAATTAAACAGTGTTTCAAACGTGCCCACTGAAATTGACATCGATGCTCTCAAAATTTTTACAAAATCAAGAACAAATGAGACTGACTATCGGCAAAATATTAAAAACAGCCAGTCTAAACTCAAGATTTACCAGTTCTAAAAAGGAAGTGTACTTCGACTTGCTCACTTTTGAAAAATTTTGAAACCTTAAGACCTATAGTTACTCTTAACGTATGAGTTTACCCACCAACAACCTCAAGGGCACTTTACTTCATTTAAAAAATTATAGTATGGAAAAAGTTGTTCTTATTTTACATTGATCCAAAAATATAATTAAATTCTGTCGTTCATTTGCTAATTGTTATCAGTTGAAGAATTTGCTTGCATAGAATAATCGCGCATTGCTTAAAATATCTTTTTCCATAACAATGCAGTACGTACAATACGCTTGAACGCATTATTTTGAAGTAGAAATGCATCTGACGTCACAATGAGATATTTATTACGTACTAACACAAGTTACAAACATCTCGCAAAGAAATTCGAGCAAGCCGTTTTAACGTGTGTTGGGCGAGACGGCTCAGAAATGGCGGTTAGTCTACGAAGATTTTTTGCTCGTTAGCGCTTTTTAGCGAGCGAGAATGGCCTTTACGAGCTCGCTAGCACGTTCTGTCATGTCGCCCCAGATTCGGCTTTGATCAAAATTCTTTTGTGGATTTTGTCGTTTCGTACATAAGTTTGAACATTGTTTGTCTATATATACTTGAAGCTGAGCTCTTTTGCTTGTTGCTTCGATCTCCAAAATAAACCTTTTTTTCTTAGGGTGAAGTTTTCGTTGATGTAAAGTTCTGTCATACCATCAACCGGAAAACCATCAATATCTTTCGCCTCGTAGCAATTTTCGTTTAGTTTATTTCTTTTTTACAGACTGACCAATCTTGCTATAATAGCAGGGTGCGATGATTTTTGAATACCATTGTTATTTCTCGCAGAACGTTTTTTTTTTGAGGAAAGTGTTCAGCGATGGAAATGTCTTTATTGTCGAGTTTTACCTCAAGTTTGCTGGCAAGGTAAAGCACGATTTGGGTTACATTTTCACCTTTCTGATAAGGCACTCTGCAAACTCGAGGTTTTTTTGGCCTACATATTGCTCTAGTTCATCTAGTTTAAGCTCCTCGTCATTGCTTTTTTTTGTTGTAAATCGCTCATACGCCTGTTCAAATGTTCTAGACTTTGATTGCACTTTATATTATTAGAAAGAGCTTTGTTGTAATCATCTGTCAAGTCATCATGTTCTCCGCTTGTAAATTTTTCCGCTTTCTCCAACTCTGCAACTTCGTTTTTTAATGTGGAAACTTGATCTTTGAGCAGTTTAATTTCTAGCTTTATTGGCGCAGTAGCTTTAGTTACCATAGTTTGTATTAGATTTTTCAGCTGCAAATATCTGTACTAAAGAAGTTCGTCTAATGCCAACTCGTCATTTCTTCCTTTGCCGGAATTTCCTGAACTTTCGGGCATTTTTGTTCAATTAGCCGATAGCTTTTTTTCTCGAAAAGCACTACAACGCAAGCTACTTGCTACAACGGTGTTGCTTAGAGTCAAACTAAGACATGTGTTTTGAAACGTTTCCAGTTGACAAAGCTTTCAAGGTTTGGAATTGTAAAGCTTTATACTGTTTGTTATTGTTATAAAAGACTTTAAACATACCTCTGGTAATATGAAACGCGCCATTTTCCTGTCATGATGAGCAAGAAACGGCGTAATTTTATGACTTCACTATTTTAGCCGTAAGTTGTAGTAAAAACAATGACGTAAAATGTCGAGTACTACAAAAAGGCTGAATTTCCGGATAGTTGGCGTAATTTTATGATGTCACTGTTTTAACCCTAAGTTTTAATAATGGCAAGGCCCGCAAAAGTCAATAAAGTCAAAATTTTTGGGGGACTTTATTTTATCATCAAACGTATACCAACTTTAGCTTCGGTTCTCTGTAGCCCGTTTAAGAAGATTTTATGGGTCAAAATAAAGTCAAAACTTTGGGTTAGCTCAAAAATTGCCAAAATTGTTTGTGATCAAAAATTCGTTTTCAAGATCAATTTTTTTTTCTTCATTTTTCTGGGTACTTGAGCACCAATAAAACTTTATGAGCAGTTCATATATATTTAAATAAAGTTTTGCTACTCAACTTCTGCAAATAGTTGTATGTCACAATATGTCACAATGCGATAGCCTGAGTTAACTTTTTTATAAAAATAATTTTAAAAAACGCAAAATTATTTTTTAAAATTAAGAACAAATCAAGAATGCCAACCTTGACATGAATAAAAAATTTAAAAACACTCTATGTCCAAACTTAAAAATCAGGAAGTCTATTTTGATCATAAAGTACCGTACATCACATTGAAAAAAACAGATTTTTGAAATCTTTTGGGGCTATACTGTTTCGATTTCACAGCTTTAGCAAATGACAAAACTTTTACACTGCAGCACAACTTTTACCAAGCACAAATGACATTGTGTCAATTTATTTTCCGACAAAAGCTTGAAAGCAAAATAATGAGGCCGAAACTACGTGAAAATTTAAGAACAGATAATTTCAACCCCAAATTTACTGGTTACAAAACAAAATGTAATTGGCATAGAAATGTGTGTGTAGATTCCTAAGTTTTTGTTTTGCATCGCTTAGTTGCTTTTATCACATGATAGACTGATTGAGATTTTTTTATAATTTCTGTTGATAAGGAGCAAAGAAGATTACTTTCTTCAAACTTTCGAGATTCGTGAATTGCGAATTCCAAACATTTTTTTTTAATCAAAATTTACCTAAAATAGAGTCAAAAAAAATTTTTTTAGTCAAAATAAAAATGGCCCTCATACAATAATAGCATAACCATTGATACGTCTGGACTTGTCTAAAATACAAAAGCAGGTGTTTTTTTGACTTGTCTTAAAAGTCGTACCCAGATGTCTGTTGTGAATTGCCTACGATTCGAACCCAGACGTTAATTACCAAAGCAATAGTAGGACTCGGCTGAAAGTCGAACCAACGCAAATGGTTAAAGTCACTCGTATTTCAACGTTTGGCTAATTTCGAACCCATATGTCCTTAAGATTTCGTCTTGCTTAAGATTCAAATCCAGTGTCAAATATCTTTTGTTTAAAACCCTAGTGTCTATTTTGCCTTGTCTAAGATCCGTTATTCTCAAAGAGAACCAGGATGTTAATTACCAAAGCTGAAGTAGGATTCACCTGGAAGTCGAACCAACAGAAACGGTTTTCAAAGTAACTCGTATTTCAATGTTTGCCTAAGTTTGAACCCATATGATGCACAGAGCTGGACAGCGCTGTTTCGAGCTTTTAGCTCTCATCGGCAGCCCTCAGCTTCTCTAACAAAATTATTCCCCAGCTGGACAAGACTCTTAGCCAAACTGGACAAACCTTAAAGGCTTGCACAGTGGCAGAGGCTTTCTAGGGAATAAAGTGGAAGTCGTTATGATTTCCCAGGAGTCGACCACGAAGGACGTCAAACTTTTCGGTTTGAACCCATATGTTATTAACATTTCGTTTTGCTTAAGATTAAACCCAGTGTCAAATCTCTTTTGTTTAAAACCTGCGTGTCTTTGTTACCTTGTCTAAGATTCGATATAAGTTTGTGAAAAGTTCAAATTTTAGGAGAGTGTTTGGATTATTTTTCATTACAATTTTCACTCAAGACAAAGAAATCGTAAGGTTTCAATCTACTTTATTGAATTTATCTCTAAAAACAAAATGTAGTTATTAAAGTTGGAGATAGTGTTTGATATTTTAAAGTTGTTATTCAACACAAACAAATTGCAAGATTTGGATTCGTGTTTGATTAAACTATTTCTATGAATACAAGAAATTTGCGAAATATTTTACAATGTTAGGTATGTTTTTGAGGTATAAACAGTATTCCAGAAACACAACAATGGTGAATATTTTGATCAAATTATCCCGACGGAAAGAAGAAATTTAAAATAATTTTAACTTTCAGGCGAGTTTTTTCTTGATTATTTACCTTACAATTTTTACTCAAGCCAAAGAAATTACAAGGATTGAAGAGATTTTCATGAACTTATTCCTATGAAAATAATAATACGTTATAAAAAAACAAGATTTCAAAGAAATTTAGATTAAAAGTATAGAATGACAAGGTAGAATTATCGTTTTAAGTAAAAAAGTTGCTAAAGTTCAATTATCTTTCAACGTTTTCGGCCAACTTTTTCTACAAAATCAAGGAAACGGTTAAAAACTTTAGGATATTAGGGAAGCTTTTTTTAAAGCAATCTTCAAAATAAAACGACTTGAAATTGAACACATTTTTATAAAATTAATTTTATGTAAACAAAATACCCCGAAAAAAAGATTTTCAGTAAGCTTTCAATGTTTAAGACAAAATTACAGTACTTTTCGAGTCAAAGAAATTGTAAAACCTTGAATGTTTTTGATCAAACTAGTCCTATGTTAACAATTATTGTTTTAAACTAAGAAATCATAAGAATTTAATTATTTTTTTCAACAAAACTAGCCGTATGTAAACAAGATTAATCAAAAAACTTAGATTTTATTCAATACAAAGAAGTTGAATGACTTTGAGGTATCTTTAAGCTAACTATCTCTACGCAAACAAGAAAATCGCTAAAATATTTTAAGAAATTAGAAAAATTTTGATTCAAAGTACAAAACATTTGTATTTATTTCTCAGGTAAATTTGCAACCAAGGTCACATAAAGAGGTTTAATTTTGAACGATTCTCTGAAATAATTATGAAAAATATTGTTATCAAATAAGAATTCATGGTAAAATTTTTAAGATTATTTTATAAAATTATCCCCTAAGGTTTTGATCAAATTATTGCAATACAAAGAAGAAAGTTAACAACTAGTTCAAGCTTTAGGTGAGTTTTTGGGTTTATTTACGTTGCAATTTTTACGCAAGGTAAATATATCGTAAAGTTTTAAAATATTTTGACAAATTTACCCCAATAAAACAAGATCAAGTAATAAAAAACACCAGTTTTTAGAGAAATTTTGAATAAAAGTTTTTAAAAAATACTCGTTTTAAGGTTGAATTATTGTTTTAATTAAAGAAAATTGTAAGATTTTGAGATATTTTTGCAAGAGCATCTTGATACAAACAAGAAAATTGCTAAAACTGATATAAACTTGATAACTCGAGACTAAATACAAGACAAGGTTTAATATTGAATGACACTGAAAAAAAATAAAAGATCTTGTGTTAAAGTAGAAGTTTAGCTCAGGATAGAGAAGTTGAATAAAATATTATGGTACTTTAGTAAACGATCAGTGTAAAAGTAAAGAATTAATAAAAATTTAAGATTTCAGGTAAACTTTTTTGTGTCCGAGTAAAAAAAGATTATTTTTACTAAAAATTTCAATTTCAAATGAAGAAACGTAAGATTTTTAGAAAATTAGCGCTACGAAAACAAAGAAGTTGAAACTTTTTGATTGAAACTCAAAAATTCAAAAAAAAACAAAGCGAAACAATTTAAGATATTTTTACAAAAAGACTTGCATTAAAGCATGGAAATCAATGAAAAATTAATATCTTAAACAAGTTTAATGTTATTTAAGGCAAAAACTTCATTTAAGATAAAGGAATCATACCATTCTAAAATAGTTTTGACAAAATTATCCTTAACGATTTGCAAAGCATTACGAATCCTCTGCTAATATAGACTCCACTGAGGCTGAACGGAGACTGCGCTGAGTCTGAATTTACATTCGAATATACATTGCTTATAAGATTTCAAAAAATTTAGTGACGTACGACTAAATCTTTAAAGCGATTTCTAAAGGATATGCGATGAAGTTCTCTTTATACATGAAGAACTGATCGAATAGCTTTCAAAACGCCCAAAATTTTTTAACATTTAAAATTACTTCAAGTATCCAGAAACTATAGATTTTGTTTGCTTTTTACAAAGTGATGAAGAAATGTTATGATCAAAAGTAAAAAAGATTTTTTTAGCATGACGAGCAATAAAATCACAAAATTTTAAGATATTTTTATTGAGTCACAAACTTATTTCGAATCTTAAGACAAGGTAACAAAGACACGCGGGTTTTAAACAAAAGAGACATGATACTAGGTTTGGATCTTAAGCAAGACGAAATGTTAATGACATATGGGTTCAAACTTAGGCAAGCATTGAAATTGATTTCATTGAAATACGAGTTACTTTGAAAACCGTTTCTGTTGGTTCGACTTTCAGGTGAATCCTACTTCAGCTTTGGTAATTAACATCCTGGTTCTCTTTGAGAATAACGGATCTTAGACAAGGCAAAATAGACATTAAGGTTTTAAACAAAAGATATTTGACACTGGATTTGAATCTTAAGCAAGACGAAATCTTAAGGACATATGGGTTCGAAATTAGCCAAACGTTGAAATACGAGTGACTCAGACCATTTGCAAACTTCTGGGTTCGAATTTTAAGACAATTCAAAACCGACATCTGGGTACGACTTTAAAGAAAAGTAAAAAAAAATCTGCTTTAGTATCTTAGACAAGTTCAGACGTGTCAATGGTTATGCTGTTTATAGAACGTACGTATAAAACAGTGACATCCTAAAATTATGCCAACTATCCGAAAATTCAGCCTTTATACAACTTGACCTTTACATTATTGTTTTTATTACAACATTCGTCTAAAATTGTGACGTCATAAAATTACGCCGTTTCTTGCCCATCACGACAGGAAAACGGCGCGTTTCATATTACCAGAGATATGTTTAAAGTCTTTTATAACTATAACAAACAGTATAAAGCTTAACAATTCCAAACCTTGAAAGCTTAGTAAACTGGAAACGTTTCAAAACACATGTCTTAGTTTGACTCTGAGCAAAACCAGTTCGAATCTTATACAAGTCAAAACTCTAGTAAACTTTACAGTTTTTGGACCTGTCTGCAGGAGTTCGGCACTCAAACAAAGCATACATTAAATAATTACCTTTTAAATTGAATTTTAGACTTGAAGTCAGGAGGCTGTAAGTTTGATTCTCAGGAGAGTCATACACTAAATTTACATTTGCAAAACCACCTGTGGTGGCTCTAATCTCATACAAGTTTTGCAAACTTTACATTTGTAAAATCAACTGCAGTGATTCGATTCTCAGGCAAACCTAACAAATTTTAGATTTGTAAAATCACCTGCGGTGATTCAAATCTTAGGCAAGTCTTACAAATTTAAAACGTTTGGGCTATGGATAGGTATAGAGTTAGGGCTAGGGCTAGATCTAGGGTTAGGGATAGAGTTAGGGTTAGAACTAGAGTTAAGGTTAGGGTTAGGGCTAGGTTTAGGGTTTTGCTGCATTCCAGTACTAAAATTAGATCCGCCGCAATCCGCACTGACGCAAAATCTCTCTTTTTATTACTACTCTCTTAAATGACATTATTGAAAATAATACCAAAAGCAAGATTCAGTGTGAACCAGAGAGAGACTCAACCATTGGCCGACATTTTGTAGAAAGCCAACTGTGTGGAATTAATTCGTGATTTGAAATCCTGACCGTAGCTCGGTCTTAATTTCAAGTGGATTCATTCAAAAATGTTTTTGTTTCACTGAAAAAAAAAGGATTTGTGCAGACAAAAACAGTAATTTGTATTCGCTCTTTATATGTGCTTATAAAATCAAAGCCTTTCACCACTTCTTAATTCGTTATAGAGTAAGTTGCTTTTATCTCATTTAGTGGCTACATTCTTCTCCCTCACTCGGAGTAACTGTGGATGCGGAAACGCATTTGCAGTGCTTGGAGCGCCAGCAACGATAGATTTACAGTGAAAGCGGTTGTGGATGCTTGATGGGTGCTGTCTTAGCGTTTTTTGTACTACTAGTATGTATATGCACATAAACATACTCCACTATTTTTGCGAAACTCCATAAAAGTATAAAAAAACACAACTCCACAAAAAAGTCTGTCCAGTTGTGAGTAGTTGTTGTGGATTACTGATAGGTGTCTGCAGTGTTCTTGGTTAATACTATAATTACATCCACAAACTTCACTACTTGTCTGCACTACCAATACACACCCCAAAATTCATTACTTCTAGAAACTCTTTAACGTCATAAAATCCCCAAAACCTTGTGACAGAAAGCAAATGAAGCTAATTTGGCTAAAAGTCTTGTTTAAATCACCCAATAAAGCAATGACGTGAATGTAAGCGAGTTGAACTCAAACGGCCAGACCTTGTAATCGTAGTCTTTGTATAAACGACACTTTACTCTAACCTCATGGCAATGCTGTTGATGAGTCCAACTATATTTTTGACGAGCTATTTGAACAAACATTTTACCCCGCGGAGGGCAAAAATGCTCCCCCTATCCGTGTAAAATAGGAATAACTAAAACTTATACATGCAGTGGTTATCTATTAATTTTTTTTAATTTACGTGTGTTTAGCTTTGTCCTAGCCGACGCAACGAGCTTGTGCAAACAGAACTTAATTTGCATCAATATGCAGAAGGATTTGATGTCTTTAATTCAAGCGCACCACACTTACGATGTCGTCAAAAGTGACTGCGGTAGCAAGCACGAGATTCATTACAATATCGATTGGTTGGAAAAAAAGGTATGATGTCGATTTTATTTTCGTTGAAACACTGTTTTGTTGTTCTGCGTCTACCTGAGTTAGACCTGCCATTTTTTGTACGCTTTGGTGACAAACAAAAGTTGTCACCAAATTTATTCAAAGCTTTGGCTCATTAAAAGAGAAATTTAAAATACATAAAACAAGCCGAAAAGACACATCTATTTCATAAACAAAAATGCCTTTATGTAAAGTATATTTCAATCAATGGTTAATTTTACGATTTCAGAAAGTCGTCAGTAACGAATGGCTAGCAGTAGAGCGAATATCTCAGCCGGTTACCATAGGTCTAAAACATCAAAAACTTTGCAACGTTTTAGTATTGTAATAATCTGCTGTGATAAAGTATAACTTACATATCAAAGCTGAGCGCGTCAAATAACTTATCCTAGTGAAATTGTGCATCCAAAAAATCAGCTTACTTTACTACCTTAAGAAACCATGGTTTTTTGTAGCGTATTTTCAAGTGCTGGAGAAACTCTGTTTTGAAGGAAAGCAAGTAATTCTTGGCGGATAGAAACATTAATGTTATATGTTTTGAGAATCATAAAGATTTTACAAGTTTGCTAGTAACCTAGGTGAACTGAAAACATAATAATGGTACTTACTTATAGTGAAATACACGGCAAAAATACTGTAGGCAAAAACGGAAAGTAGTTGAAGCAAAAAGCAATAATTATTTTAGCAAACAACGCTCTAGTACAGGACACACAGGTCAAAAGTTAACGCAAAAGTTCACGAAATCACAATAACACGGAATGAAACACACGTAAAACTCCGGTTTGATCTCTACTGTGCAACACAAAATGAACTAGCACAACCATTAAGCAGCATGCTCATTTGGGTTATGAATTTTTCAACTTTCAAAATGAAATTGTTCCTTGGTTTGAAATCAATGAACTTTTTTATACTAATCAACGAACTATTTCTACACTAATATTTTATTCTAAGACAAAAAAAATCTGGCACATCCAATACTTTGAAAGTTTGCAGATTTTTGGCATGTTTTAATATGTCAGCGATGCTTTTTCAAGCATTTTCAGCGCTTGATTTTTAAAGACTTTTATATTTACAAAAGGGGCCATAGCCAGAAGGGTCTAGGCAGAGCTGAAACCGTTTTAGAAAAGCTAACGCTATGGTTGGCCTGGCAGATATGAACACAAATTAAAAGCTCAAAGGATCTTTTTTTTTTGCCCCAAGATTTTGTCTCGCTTGCTGCAAGTGAACTCTCTTTTTTTTAGTGTTGATTAGCTTTTCAACTGTAATTCTAATTTTCAACTTTTCAACTACTTAATAAATAGGCCTGCGCTGTCTATGGCCCTGGACAATAGTATAGTACAAACAATCACAACCAAGCTTTAACTACCAGTAGAGAAAATATTGGCAATGAAGCTGACGTGAAATTTTTGCGTGGACACAAATTTTTCTTGCAACTGATGAAAAACAAAAAGCTCATAAAATGTTCCAAACAGCCAACTTTTAGGTGGGCCTGCTGGGCCTAAAATTTATGAATTGGTAGCCAAAAGTTTAATGAATTATAGTGAGATTGCTCTTTCGGCATTACATTTTGTAGAAAGAGGTACAACGATAAAGTAAAGCTGTAGTTGCGAACAAGATCCACAAAATACGGCTGAATGTTAGCTGTAGCAATCTTTTTGTTTGATTCTCGGGAGTCGGGACAGATATTTATTTATTAGTAAAGCATAAATTGCATACCAGTTGGTTTTTTGCATGAGCGCTGTAAAAAATTATGTAACTGATTCTACAGAAAAGCTGTGCTAGACTAAAATGCTAATCAAAAAGGCATAAACTTTGAAAGATGAAACACAGCAAACAGAAAAAATTACCTTGATAAGAGTACTATTGATAGATTTTTACAAAATGTCTATGAAAAAGCACATCGTTGGCAGACATTGGAGTCTTGGGTTTATTTTTTTGCTCAAACTTTTAGATCAAATATCCGATTTAGTGAATTTTTATTTCAAAAATCTTGAGGTCATTTTTGCACTTGCAAGGGGACAATTTTCGAAACTGCGTTTAAAACTAAGCAGAATTTTCTCCAATTTTTTTTTGGTTTATTGTGACCAACATGATTAAATTTTTTGCGGTCATTCACTAAAAGTTTAGGTCAATGTTCGTGAAATGACCGAAAAAAAGAACCAACTAAATTTTGACTTTTTGGCGGCAAGAAATAAAAGGCCAAACGAAAAGCAAAAATTTTGAAAACTTGGTAGTGGCACTCGCAATAATCTATAAACTTAATGCGACAAAGCTCGAAACAGCTAAACATATTAGCTTACAGCTATAGTCATTAATAAGCCTTTCGTGGCTAATTTATATACTTTGGTGGGTGTTCCTTGACAAATTTTTGCTTCCAAGTGTTTTAATTTTTTGAACTTTGTTAGGTTTTTTCGAACCTAAATTTTCGCCAGTAGGACAATAACAGCACCCTAAAAAAATTTTCTTTGGCAAAAGCGAAATTTTCCAGTTATTTTAAAACAAGTCAGTACAAAACTATCTAACTGTAAACGGTAAATGTATGGGCAGATTCTCGATTTAGCTATCAAAATTACTAAAAATCGGTATACTAACAAAGACCTATTTTTCCCAGCCATTTTTATTGCATACCCAAAAACACTGACATTTAGAGACATTGGATTGATATTCTATCCGCAGTTGACATATCACGATCAAACGTGGTAACCAAAAGGTAAATCAGGATCAATAGAAAAATTTTTTTGAATTGTCAAACATTTCAAATATGTGGGGATATGGTTTTTGAAGAGCTACTTTAAACGTGCACATTTTCTTCACTAACAAACTCAATTCGCATGATTGGGTGTGTCACTCACCAATTCAGCTTATTATGCTGTACGTAGCTATTTTCGTTCTGTTTGAATGGGTAATTTCAATACGATTTTCTGCGAATCACAAGATTTTTCCGGGGCATAGGATGCGCCAGGTTTTTGTAATGTAAAGCCAAAAGAAAGTGATATTCGTCATTAGTATGCAAAAGTTCATCACTTTTAACAGGCGTTTACAGCAAAAAAAAATCATTACCCTAATGCTCATGCTTAGTATTCGCTGTCTGGTAAATGCTTATTTAAATTTTCGGAGTAATACTAAAGTAACGAGATGAATTGTTGCTGTAAATGATACTTGTGATATTGCCTTTTTTCCAGAGAAGCTTTCTTCTTGGTTTTATGTTTTGCTTTCAATGCTTGAGTTTTCGTTAAAATTGAATTTTTCATCATGAATCAAAAATTTACACATAAAAACTTGAAAGCGGCTTTTGTAGTATTAGTGAATCAATCAAATCATTCGTTCGTATGAACCAGCCACTTGCGTCTGTCTAACCACACCAACTCAAAGCACTTTTTTTGGATTGTGTTTGCAAGTCTTTCGTCAGGCTGGGCCACCACAATGGGTGGACTGCTTGGTCCCAATGTAAATTAGCGTAAAGTGTTGTTTTGAGAATCGAATCAGGACCAGCAAGAACCTTTAGATCTCTACCACTGAGCCATCGCAGCCGCTATTTAATAAAATAAGACCAAATAAATAACATGAAAATGTTTTACTGTGTTACAGTAGTTTGTGGAAATTAACTGATGGGGGAAGAGAAATTTTTAAACAGTTTGAAAAATTTGCAAAAAAGATTAATTTTGCATTTTAGACTGGCTCCCAAATTAAGCGATTTTTTGAATTGTTGTAAATAAATGAAATTTTTGTATTAACTTTTTGTATTTTTATTAAAAAATGAAATACTGTAAATAGAAGTTTTATTGGAGGTTAAGAGAAAACTTTAGCCAATTGTATACCAGTTAAAATTGACCGTATTGCTTATTTACAATTATTAATGGAGTAAGACTGATTCCGGAAGCATACGATTTCTGGCATTACGTTGACTTTTTAAACCAGGGCTGCCCTGAGTGCGCAAGGTTTTGCGGCCCGCGACTGGTATCAGATCCATACCTCACAGAACAACGTTAGAGAACCGGCGATACGGGGGTTGAAGCCTCCCTCTTGGCAAAGCAATTTCAAAATTTTACCCAAATATACTTGCCTTTAAACGCGTCTAAACCTGCTTTGGAAGTGGGTCATAAATCAACGTTAGGCATTTCGTTTCTTTAAAGTGGCTCTAACTAGGTTTAAAATCCAAATGGCGTTAAAAGGTCTATTTTTTCAATTACTTTGCAAAAATTGTCTGGCGGCTTGCAGAATTGCCTCTAGATGTCGTCGATGATAAATTTTTAACTCACAAAAGTTTATTAAACACTCCGAGTGCTGGACAGTGGGCACTGCACTGTAAATCAAAAACGTGGAAACCTAAGCATGGAAATGAGTATTTCCACGCTTAAACATGGAATTTCTCAAAAAACGCGCCCAAAACGTGGAGATTTTGCTGCCAAAAATTAGGGATAAAAACAAAATGAGGTAAATTCCACGTTTAAACTTGTTCAAATGATGGGAACGATAAAATGTGGTAAATTCCGCATTTCAACCAGTTAAGATGAAGTGAAAGATAAAAGGTACTTATTTCTATAATTAAGTTCGTGTTACGCAGAAACAACGAACGCGCTGCTGCTGTGTAAAGACAGAATAAAATATCATTACGTAAACTGATACGACCACTCCAAAAGTTACTTTGTTGAGGCACTGCAAACTGGATTGATTTTTTGTTTGAGATCAAGCTCGAGTTCAGCTGCTAATTTTGACTGATCGAGTTTAAGTTCAAGATTTTTGTTTTGGATTTTCCGAGCTTGACTTGTAAAACCAGCTTAAGGAAAAAAAATATTGAAAAACGTTAAATTACCTTGCCGGTATCGGTAGCAAATAAGTGAAAAATAGTATATATTTTTAATTTCTTTAGCGGGAAGGAATATAGTCTCCCGCCATTGGTCAAAGTTATAAATGGGCCGATTAGTTTAGGCCCGAACTCGAAGAATGATTGGAATTTCGAACCAGGGGGTTATTACTTGCTCTTCGTTATTTATCTAATATTTGTTATTCGAAAAAAAGCAAAAAATATGATATACGTGTAAGCTTCGAAAATATGAAATCACCTGTAGTAGTCTTTTGGAAATTGCTACAAAAACTTTCACATTTATGGAGTGTTTGCTGTTTTTATTTCGTATTATTTGCTCTTCGTTTTTTGTTATTTATTGGTATTATTTGCTTTTCGTTATTTGGTACTACATGCTCAAATTATGTGAGTACCAATTAGCGAATACTCGATAACTACGTCATTTTTTGAAAAATATTTTAAATTCTATAAACCAATTCTTAACTTATTTTTATCAGTTTTGACATAATGTTTTTTTATTATTTATTATTTGTGTCAGACTCAACAAAGGTCCATAATAACACGAAAAACAAAAACACATAAGCAAATTTATCAGGCACAACACAAAGCATAAACATGCGTGCTAATTTAGCCAAAATGTCATTTTGGGTATTGTACTGAAAAATCAGAATCAAGAAAACATGCAGAGCCAAAAATTTGTTGAATGTAAGCGTTTGGAGAGTGCTTGCATCTTATTATGAAATTTGCAGTATGTTTTCTCATTAACAAATAAAAGGTCGAGATGCCGTTATTAACCATAGTTTCATTGATGTGTATTCTTCTAGGGAGACTAAAAAGTATACGATAAGCATTGTTGTAAGCTACACGAAGACGATTTATACTGGACGCAGGATAACGACACCAAAGATTGATGCCGTAAATAGAGGAACAAAAATAACGAAACAAAATGTTTTTTACATTAACAGAGCATTTGAAAAACCTAGTACGAAGCATATTAGCTATGCAATATATAGATCTTACTCGAGCTTTAATATCAAGTTCATCAGAAAGAACACTGCTAATTGTAACACCAAGGTATTTAATACTATTCACAAATTCAACATGCTGGTCATTCACAGTTAGATTATGATCAGTGGTTTTGAAGAATTTACAAGGAAAATACATAACTTTGGTTTTCCTGCAATTGAAGACAATATTGTGCTTGGCAGCAAATTCGACGCAAGTATCAACAAGCCTTTGTAAGCCTTTGAAAATAGAAGCAAAGCAGCAAATGTCATCAGCGTACATACTGTAAGATTGTTTAAACACTTGTCCCCAATACAGCAACCAATATCCAGTTGATTTAACTTGATAGAAAGCTGATCCATGTAGATATTGAACAGATAAGGGCTCAAAATGCCACCTTGTCTGACCCCATTGGTTATCGAGAAACAGTGTGAAAAGACATTGTTCCATTTAATAGTGATCATTTAGTTTTTATACCAATACATAATAAATCGCACCAAAATTAAAGGAACCTGCTTTTCTATAAGCTTCTGAAATAAAATATAATGGCAGACTCGATCAAAAGCTTTCGAGGAGTCCAGGAAAATTGCATACAGGGGAGTATCATGTCGATTGTAATGGTTAATGGCTTGTTTCAGCAAAAATACACAATAATCTGTGCCATGTCCAGATTTGAATCCAAACTGATTGTCACAAGTATGTAAAAATGATTCTAAATACTTTAACAAAATTAATTCAAAAAGTTTTGAAAAAGTCGAAGCTAAAGCAATAGGTCTATGATTATTAACATCTCTAACGCTATTTTTGTTACTTTTTACTACAGGGGTGATCACAGATGCAATACAACGGTTAGGTATAAAGCCATGAGTCAAACACACATTAAACAGCATACTAATATGAACAGATATCAAGGGATGTGAGTAAATTAAATGCTCAGTGCATATGTTGTCTAAGCCAGGAGCACATTTTCGTTTTAATTTATGTAACTGAGCTTGAATGATCCCTACATTGCAGAGAGGCAAAGGGTTCAACTCATTAAAGTCACAAATAGTTAAAGTTTGGTGCACAAAGTGTTTCGCTAAGGATTCCGCTTCAATTTCAGGAAAATTCATGAGATATTTATAATGATCTTCCCACATATTAGCAATGTTCTGATCGCCAGTTTGACCATTTACACAGGTGGAAACAGGAGTTTTGTATTTGTTGTAATTTGCTAAATTAATATGCTTCCAAAAATTTGGTGAAGATTGGCCCGAGGTAAGATTTGCTGCAATGTTGTCAGCAAACAACTGGTCATTCATAGATTTCGTTTTTCTCAGAGCATATTTAAAGGTTTTGCGAGAGTTAATCATGTTTTCATATGCAAGACCTGCCGTAGGTTTCTGAAGCTTAATCCAGTTCAGATAGGATTGCCTTGCTGCTGCATGAGCAGCTTTTACATTTTGATTGCAATTAGGTATTACCGGATTTTTTCTTACGCTGCTTGGTTTGTTTTGGCTCAAACTGATTGATGCTTTAAGTAGTGAGTCAACAATCTGATCATAATAGTGTTCTGTAGCAGCCACATGAGAGTTGTTTGTGCAATTAGTATTTTTGCAATGTATGGCTTCTAAAGGTGGAAGAATAGAGCTCATTAGAATTCGAGTCAGGTTGAAGTACTCAAACTTTTGTTCATCAGAAACTTTATCCCAAGCCACACCAGAAGGGCTCGACCTATTTTGCTGGAGTTTTTCGTCAAAGTCTTCAAACTGTCGTGAGTTGCAATTAATTACAGCCTGACAAAGGCAGTCATCTGAAATGATGAAGTCTTGTAGAATTGAGATTTTCTTAACAGCAGCATGAGATTCATTCGTGCACATGCAATGGTCCAGCCACGAAGTAGTTCCATGTGCGTCACTTACAAAAGTGAAACTATCCGGTGGAAGTAATTTATAATCAGATAACACAAATCCATTGTCTTCACAAAATTCAGAAAGAACAGGGCCAAAATTATTTGAAGTACAGGCATTAAAATCGCCCAAAATGAATGGGCTACAGTCACTGTGTTCTTCACACAGTGCATTAATTTCTCCCAGTTTATTCATGAAGTCATCAACGTTGTCAGGACAGCAATATGGCTGATAAACATTAATGATAAGCAAATCTCTATCATAGCCAGAAATTTTAATGCCAATGATAGAGCCACTGGAGCTACGTACCTCTACAACATTTTTGAGTATCTTGTTCCACAAGATTGCTATTCCTCCATAAGGTCTGCCACGTCTGATCCCGCTTTCATCAGTGACAGGGGAAAAGGCAAATGAAAAATGATCAGGACTTACGAAAGATCAGGACTTATATTCAATGATCAAATGATCAAATCAAATCAATGGTCAAATCAAATTCAATGATCACATGATGGAAAATGATCAGGACATATACTCAATCAGTATAAAAAGTTGCAAAAGCAAATATCGGTAGGTGTATATCGATATGTACTTTTATATCGCCCTGAGACAAAAAATTGATAGATTTTTTTTGAAAAACTATATAGCAAATATCATGCGCTATACTAAAAATTTAACGTCATTAAAATTTGATGAGAAATTGGCGTTCTACCAGTGTCACAATTATAACAACAATAATGATACATAACAATAAAACATAATGAATTAAAATTAATGTTAATATAACACTTTTAAGTTTTAAGCATGAGTTGTTTTCTCAAAGATTGTTTTGCCTCGTTTGCTCTTCTTCTTTTCTTCTTCTTTTTTTATTGCCCGCTTTTCCGTGAGGGTTGCGGGGCTCGTTTGCTCTTAATTATCACAATCACTATTCACACAGCTTGTCAGCACGTGGTTTAAAATTGCTCCAAAGTTTGTTTTGCGAGATCGTTTTTTTTTTCGCTAAATCTAATTTACGACTATTTACATGTGAACTAGAGGTGTGACTAATACGAGAAACGTAGCAATTGGTGAAGTCGAGCTGTTTTCAATATAATCTTGTTCAAGAAGCCTAGCTGTAGTGTCTTTGTTGTGACTTGATTTTAGAATATTCTCAGTTAAGGTTTAAGCGAAATTAGAATATTCTTGGATAAGGTTTTAGCATATTCGTAGCTTTTGAAGTGCAAGTTTTATAATCGGTTCGCGAAAGTTTGATATAATACTTTCAGTAACTTTTTCTAATTTTTTTTCAATTAATTATTCTTGGTATATTTTATTATTTGCGCTAATTGTGATTTTATTTTGATTCTTTTGAATAAAATATGTGTACCCTTAGGTAGAATTTAAGTACTTGGTGAATTACGAAAGACTTCATCGGCCACAAGCTCGCATTTTAAAGAATTCCCCCCTCTCGACTTTACTTCTTTTAGCCAACTGGGGCATTATTGCAAGTAAGTTTGTAACAACCAACTTTTTCAGTAGTATGAGGGCAAACTAGTTGTGGTACGTGATGTTGCGCAAAACCTCTGCTCATCGACCACATACATGGGTCCCTTCAAAGTTAACACGTTAAAAAGTAAATTCCTTTTGAATAAATAAAGAAAAAAATTTTTGCAAACATAGAAGAGAATTGCTCGGCGAAATTAAGGTATCAGTATATATTATTAATTAACATAAATGGCTTATAACTATAATCTTGGAGTTGGGAAGGTTTATTTACCTTGATAACACGAAATCTTTATCTAAAAAGTATTTGCAAAACAATAGCCTACCAGTAACGCAATTAGGAAGTTATAGGGGCTTCAACTTCTCCATAGCGAAGTCATCACTTGAAAATTTTAACCCAAATTGCTAGCGTTCAAACAGGTTTGATCTTATTGACCTATGAGTGACGGGGCTTGAAGGAGCTAGGCGATTTAATTTTTTAACTAGCAATTTGGTTATTTTTAATGGCTCCAAAAAGATGCAAAAATTGTTCCGAATGGCGCTGAAATGGCTATTTTCCGAAAAAAAATCACAAAAATTATTTTTTATTAATTTTAAAGTAGCTTTTGGCAGTGCCTACTCGATTTTAAGTGTGAATAAAAAAACCACTATTAAGAATCGTTTATTGTTTTTTAGTTAACAATGCTTTAACAGGTTGAAAGTGAAATGGAGCAAATAGTTTTTTTCAATTCAATTGAAAAGATTCGTCTTGGCTTGAGAGTTTGGAGTATCTTCAACGAAAAAATAAAAAAAGATACCTGCTGAATAAATCGAGGACTTTGTACACAATAGGAGCACCGGTAAGCGAGTGATTGTTCGAAAATGTTTTTTTAATATACAGGGTGTTCCAAAATGGTTGACCCCATTCTAAATACCCATATCTCGGAAACTACTTGATGGATTATAATGAAACTTAATACACTTTATGTTGAACGTCATAAGTTTTATTGGTTAAATTTACAAAGAAAAGTACAAATGTTTGTTGGTTCTATGACAGATTTTCATAAATGTTCAATATGAGCGCCGGCCTGTGACTCTGCACACATTGAGTCGGTATTCGAGCTCGTGCCAAACTCGCTGTAGCATGTCTTCGGTAACAGTTTCCAGTCCAGCTGTAATTCTCTGTTTCATTTTTTCAATGTTAGCTGGAAGAGGAAGTACAAAGACTAGTTCTTTCACATAACCCTAGAGGAAAAAATCACACGGAGAAAGGTCGGGTGATCGTGGTGAAATGGTCACCACGAATACCGACTCAACGTGTGCAGAGTCACAGGCGGCGTTCATATTGAACATTTATGAAAATCTGTCATAGAACCAACAGATATTTGTACTTTTCTTTGTAAATTTAGCCAATAAAACTTATGACCTTCAACATAAAGTGTATCAAGTTTCATTATGATCCATCGAGTAGTTTCCGAGATATGGGTATTTAGAATGGGGTCAACCATTTTGGAACACCCTGTATACAATCAAAATCCATGTTTTTTGTTATTCTTGCTTAAAGTATTTGCAAGGCATCCGTTTACGATTTCGATGGCCTAAGTTTTAGTGCTTTTTATGAAGTACTCTTAGTTGAAGTTTAATTAAGTTAGGTTATTTTGTGGAGTTTATTTCCTTCACGCTCTAATTTAAAATTAGTAAAATAGCTTTGATTTTAATCTGCTTTGATCTAGCGTTATCGAGCGCTTTATCAGACAAAATCACTTAATAAATTAATAATTTGAATTGCATCATTTTCCAAATCCGACGTAGATCATTTTGTTCTTTTACATATTTTTTTTTAGCCCGCAGACCATACGAGAGTATTATTGTACCTTCCGCTGTGTTGCCCAAAAAAATGACCCAATATATTATTATTGGCAAAGTAAAACACTTTTTTGTGTTGAAAAATTTTAATGCACCAAACTTATCTTGTACTAATTATACTTGCAGCTACATTTTATTCACCAAGTTGCCTTGGTCAGAAGACAGCGAAGGGAGCTTTCGTTCTTCGAGTCAAGCTGCTACCTGCCCACCAGTCCACCATTTATGCACCGTACCATTGTTTTATTTTTCGACGCGTACAAGAAGATTGTAGAAGCATGCAAATTGCAGTACTTGATGAATTGAAAACTATATCGTAAGCGAAAAAGATCTTTCTAAATAATTTGGACTGAAGTGTATAGGGTGGGCCATAAGTTTCAATACATAGGAGAAATAAACATTCGTATATTTGACAAATTTTTATTTACATAATGTGGTCTATATGACTACCATTGTTTTGAATACACATATTAATACTTGTTTTCCATTGTTGATGCATTACGTAAATAAAAATTTGTCAAATATACGAATGTTTATTTCTCCTATATATTGAAACTTATGGCCCACCCTGTATAGTTGAATACTTGTCTTATTTGAAAGTGAAATGGTGTTTTGTTGGCATTGTAAATACTATGTACTGTAATTTGACTAACTCATGTTATTTATTTTTTGGAGCTGTTAATGAGCAGAATAAACTGTAAATGAACTGTTATTGATTTGCATTATTCTGTCGTATAGTATCCCTGTATCATCTACTACTTGTTCTTATATACCATTGCTACTCAACAGGCTGACCGCGATCCACATCTGGACCTCTGAAATGTTAAATCCGGATCTCCCCACTTTCCAGAATTTACTCTAAAGGTACTAGAAGAGACATCTTGGGATGAGAGTTCATTTTATCAAATTCGGGGACTAAACCCGGTCCAATTCGCGGTGAAGACCTGTTTTTTTGGTCTTCCAATCGAATCGGGGGACTAAACCTACTTCAATTTGCGGTGGTGGCGACCTTTTTTTTTATTTGGTCTTCAAACGATTTCGGGAACTAAACCCGCTCTAAGTTTTGGACTAAACCCGACGAGTTTCATCTCTTGTGTCTGGACCTTTGCTAAAACTGATTGAGTACCCCTGCTATATGCAGTACTTAGCACTAGTGATTTTATTGTCACGTGCAATGTTACGTGATATTTTTATTGTTTGCTGGTTGTGAATTTGCTTTTACTTTTTTAGGATGACAATTCAAACGAAGAAATGAAAATTCAATATCCAATTTTGATGTCGACACTTATTCAGCTGCTTTTACGTTACACGTTCAAAAAAAATTATTGAGCATAATCAGTCACGCAGAAATGGCTGTGATTGTAGTGCTTTTCTGCTACTGGGTGTTCGAACTTGCTTTTCCCAAGTTCTTAGTCCGATTACGTTTCTTTTCATCGCATTTGTTGGGGATTTCTTGCGATACCTGATAAAGTTCAAAGCTCAATTAATCACTTTTAATTAAAGTTTGCGTTTTTCTAGTTTTGCAACTGATTGGATTAATCTTTGGGTTTATCGGTATCATGCAACTTTTGCTTTATTTGTCCAATTTGCCTTTTATTACCTGGGCTTGCTTTTGATTATTCTAAGTGTGCACCGAATTACTATTGTGCTATCCGTTTTTGTAATACATAAAACCATTAGCTGCATGCTTTTACAAATTGTGTTTTGTAGTTTACATCAAGCTGAGTGAATATCTGAAAAATTTTCCAAGGTGTTCTTGTCATAAAAAATAAGAAGAAAATAAGTTTATCTGAAATCACAAACACTGAACTTCTGATGAAAAATTAAAGTTCCCAATATTAACGCAGATTTTGAAAATCCAAGCTCAAATTTGAGAATAGCAACAAGCTTTAGTGCTGAAATAGTATATCCAAGCTTAAACGAGGAAATGGCAAAATTAAACAACTCCATACTGATGCGTGGTAATAAAACCCAAGCTAAAGCGTCGAACTAAACAATACCAAGCTAAAGCGTGGAATACGCAATTCCTTGAATGAGCATGGAATTTGAGAATCCATGTTTTTGCACGAATTAAAAATTCCACACTTTAGCGAAAAATTTGAGAACCCACACTTTTGGGTTGGTAGTAACTGCAGACATGGAAGTAATAAAGACCACGTCTAGACGTGTTAATTTTACGAGTTTTTGATTAACGGTGTGTGCAAACTTGACGTAAATTGTTTTTTGTTGTCTAATATGAAGTTGTTCCATATACTCTGCTTGAATTTTTGGCGAACATAGAATGAAGCTAAATTTTATTAAAGTTTATCTCCGCGGTTAAAAATTTGTTTACTTTGGCAGAACAATACAAATCTAATATGAGTATTAAGCAGCTTTTAGGATAAACATTTTAAAAAAATTGTGAGGCCCGCTAAAGCTCAGAAAAGTGTAATATGCGGTCCCTTCTCGAAAAGTTTGGGCACTTCCGCTTTAAATTGATGCTGAACTTGGTCTCGACTTCAAAACGTGCAATTGCGTCTGTGATAAGTGCTCTACTTTATCTGCTTTACTCAGGGTTGAACGATTACCCAGTTTAGACGTGGAGGCAGCATTGAGGTTTTGTCAAACGAAGTACAGTATATAGTACTGTTGGGCGTGATGTCTCTCTCTGTGAACTATTAAATTCTGCCTATTTCACTTCAAAAATAGTCCAACTTGTTAAACGAATTTTTGTTTTAGGTTGTGGATGACTTCATTCTAAATAAGGTAGAAATTAAATGTGAGGTACGTATTAACTTCTTTTCATAAAATCATTTTGAGTGTATTCATTACAACTTTTTTTATAAAAACACAAGGTTTTTGCAGCAGCTATCATTGGAATTATGGGCAGTAAAGATATAATTTTTTAAAGTTTGACCTATAATAATCAATCGATTTCGTAAATCTCTGTTTAATAACTGATTGGTCCCAATATCGACTAATTTAAATAAGCTACCAAACGAGCTTTATAAGAATGATATAGATATAGTTTTGCATTTAATTCTTTGGCAAATATCACTTAACCTTTATTAGGCAAAAGAAAAAAAAGTACAAGATTGTGAAACAATTACGCTTATTGAAACCAAAGCAAACATTTTGAAATCTGTTTATACTTTGTCTGTCATCCAGATCCGGCATATTAAAATTTCTAGTCTTCAGATTTTTATCAGTTGGGTCTGCTGTAACAAAACCGATAAAAAGAGATAGCAGAGAAAATTAGAGACAAAAATTGTTTTGATTTTTTTGTTTGGTTAATTTATGTGTGTATGTTGTTTTTGCAGACCGTACCTCTGATGAGATATCCATATGATGAAGGCCTTGCTAATGACTTCAAAAAAATTAAGACAAATCCTCGTATCAAACAGGTAAAAACGTGCAAATCTTTATTTATACTGCTGAAAATTGATGTCTTGTTTAAATTTAAGGTCGGTAATTTCGCTTATTGTTACATAAAATACAAAACTCCAAATTCAGTTTCCCATTATTTTTGTAAAACTAATAATCGCCCTATGAAAGCTACGAGGCAGTCAGCTGATTGTGACAGTTTGCAAAATTCTTGTTATCGTACAGATAAGTTACAGAAGTGTATTAAGTCTATTTTAGCTTTCTTTTTTTTTGATAAATTTTTTGAAAAAACCTTTTATTTTGAACCAACTTTATTTTGAGTCAAATTTACTTACAACCGCAAAAATTTAAAGGTTTGAAAAGTTTTCCAAAGTAGAGGCTTGCCAAAGTTACTTGTACCAAAATTTAGTCGTCATTTTTTGGCATATTATTCAAGCTAAATGATATTACAATAATTTTTTGTAGCGTAACCACTTTAACTTAGGCTTTATGTTCAGATTCAAAAAAGCAATTAATGTGCAAACTTGACCGGCATATGACGTCACTTTAAAATGGCGTCGGTTTTGCCCAAATCGGCCGTCACGTTTCTATGATAATTACGTCATCAACTCAAAAAAAATCTTTCAGTACTTGTTAAACACCAGCCAACATACCGAATTCTGTGTTCCAACGATCTCCAGTTTAGATGATAGATAGCAGACTTTTTGCCTTCCCTCGTACAAATATATAGCTCAAATTAATTATAGCCCGTCTAAATAAGATTAACTACCAGGAAGTCAAGATATAGAATTAAATTTTCGCAAATATTAGGGTAATTTTACACAAAAATTTAAATCTTACCTTAAAAAATTTCTACAGTACTATCTTCGTAAAAAATTAGCATTACTGTCGTTTTTCTTACGCAATGTACATCTGCACATGCTGAACCGCTTCCTGTCGTCTTAGTTCTTTCCGCTTTGGCGAGCTGTAAACATTCACGCCGATGGCAGGTCGTAGTTTTTTAAATATTTGAAATTGCGCATTTTACTTATTTAAAGTAATTACAAACGTCGCTGATACTGGTATGAATTGCATTCTCAAAGTGGCTGCTTTACTCAACGACCGCAAGGTCCTTTGCAATTTCCTTTTTGCAATTTTGAACGAGTCCCAAGTAATTCCTACTTCGTGATGGTAATGAGCGACAAAGTAAATTTGATTCATCAAAGATATGCCTTACTTTAGGTTCCACTGCCTGATCAAATCAGCAGCGAAGTTGATTCTGCAGTCGAGCGCTCATCAACACCTAATGTTTGCGAAGTTGTACGAAATCTGACAATTATTGTTCAGTTTTTGGCTAAGGTTTGAGTTTTTATGTTGTATTTTGTGTATTGTACGAATAAACGCAAGAATGCAGAAGCATAAAAATTTTTTTTCGTTTTGTTGACCAAAAGTATTACTTTCAACGATAACTTTAATCGCTAATGTTTTATAGTTTATTAACATCATTGTTTATGGCTTATCCACTGATTTATTAATGCAATTTTATCCTTCTATTGAAATAAGCTACGTTGGTGCTATTAATTCGACAAATTATTTACAGAATAATTATTGATTACACCATTGTTAATCAAATGCTTACTAATATAATTGACTCACATTTGATCACGTGGGTTGTTGGTCCTATTACTGAATGTCCGGCCAACGACTCTCCGGGCTAGTTCATGCCCACGAGTATACTGGGTAAATAAACAAAATTAAACATTTCACTCACCAATGGATTTTTAGACGCAGACGTAATAAATTCCGAAATTTGACTGTATTGCTAAGCTTGAACTTGAAACGACAAATCAATTGAGTGACTGGCGACTAATCCAAAATAGAAAAAGAGGGAGGGAGAGTCAGGTAAGCGAGGGGTATGTGCCATCGGTCACGAACTAAGCAGAAGCTCTTACAAGCTAAATTGAGCAATAAAGCTCTGAAATAATGGACAATTTTTCAGTCCCAATCTCAAGTCACAATAACCTTGATAAAATACCTCGCTAAACCTGGCTCCAACTTTAAAGAATTTGCTTGCTGACTCGATTCCTTCCAAAAGGGCCTGCGCTCTATGGAAAATAATGCAGACTGATTTTCCGTTGAAAGTTCGAGCTTGCAAAAATTACAAATATTTGCATGTAAATTTAACACAGTTTTTTACTCAAAAACGGCAATCTAAAATGTTTATGAGTTCCACGTCAACAACAAATAATTAAACAGCTTATTGGACAAAAGAATCGGTTTAAAAAGGTGCGGTCTGCAGCAAATCAAAAAAGTGTGCACTTAAATTTAGTTCAAATTGCAATAAATCGAGTCGTGGTATTTATCTAAATGTGCGGATCAATGAAACCTGGTTCCAATCTTGAAATAAACAAATCACCACTACATGGGTATTGTTAGCTTCTTTTTCTTTGTAGCATTCAATGCAATAAAATTTACTCTGTGCAATTAACTACTGTACCTGACATTCATCAGTACGCATTGTTTGCTCGTTTCCATTAAGAGAAACACTATGTGTTTATTATTTTAGAGTAACAGGTATTTTATTGTAATATAGCAATGATGAGGTGAACAAGAAAAAAAAGAAAGTTATTTTTATTGAATTGTAATTAAAACGCAAAAGTTACTGTAGCATAATTAAAAAATCAAAGTTATTTGCAATGAGGAATTTTCTCGGTGGTTATTGAGGATTGCAACTTGATTGTTTGGATCAATAAAGCTATTTTTTCCTGTGGACGAGGGCATGGTGCAACGGAATTTCAAAATATTGAACCACATCTTTGTGTTCAAGAGAATAAAGGTTAATTTTACAACATACAAAAATAGGTACTCTGTCACGGGAAAGCCAGCCAAGGCCGAGAGTAGCCCTCTTACTTTCTTTTAGATTAGCAACTTTTCAGGAGAAATGGGGAAAGTATTTCTATCTAGTTCTATTCTGCTATTGATATCGGTGATATCTCATAGGGCAATTTTGTTGCTTGTACAAAAATAGTCACAAAGAAAATCCGTAAAGTTATTCCCGCTGTGGCTCGTAATGCACTGCGGTTGTAGATCAATCTCTGCTAAAGAGTCAACCTTTAACTGTTCAAAAGCAACACTATTATGCATTATATGTGATTTATTATTTTAGTAGTAGTAGTAGTGTATTATTCTTTCAGCATGCACAAAAAGAGGCACACAATGACATCTGTAAAAGCTGTACAACTCGAAACCACAGTCTATGCATACTGTGAATGAAGCGAAGGAGCAGTGCTCATCAAGTCAGCTTTACCCACACTCCCACTTCATACTTCAACTCTAAAGCAAATGGCGATAAGAAAAGCGCAAGCAAAAACAAGCCAAAAATAAAAAATAAAATAAATAAATGAAAAATAAAAAAAACAAAAGGCACCGTGTAATAAACATAGTAGTCAACTTCTGCAAAAAAATAACACCATATACAAGTTCAAAAAAGACAATGAAAACATTATTACATGCAGTATACAAGTTCAAAAAAGACAGTTAAAACATTGTTACATGCAGTAAGTCATAGCTATGTAATAGTCAGCCCACTGATAATTCAACAGTAATCCTGCTCTCCTTTTATGGTAACAATTGACTTAAAATATATTTCAAGTCGTACAGAGTATTAAATTTAATGCACGGAGCACACCCACAAACTTTGAAAGGAACAGACTTAATTTACTGGTAACCTTCCACCCAAATTTTTCTCACTAACAAAAAAAAAGAAATCTCTTCACGCTCTACCAGAGCATCCGACCCACTACGTAATAACTTATACAGTCCCCGACAATCGACCACTCAATCTCAACAATGCATTAAAGATCAAGAAGTCAAAACCTAGAGCAAGATCCCACCAAAAATTTAAAATCCCTTAACAAAACTCTTCAAAAGCAAACACAAGAAATGTCTTTCACCAAATTATAGTTGAAAATTTACATTTCATATGATTGAACTATCCTGTTTTTGGTTTAATAAATGAGAGGTAACCTTAATAAATTAACTTTTTCTCTGGATGAATATGTGGGTTGCAGACTCAAAGACCGAAAGATCAATTCATTGCCTCCCTCCGGTCAAGAAACATTGTTGTAAATGTCTCAATAGAATTGTCATCTTGTTGTTTTTGTCAGAGTAAATAAATTATTGATGGATTAAAAAAAATTAATTAAGGTAACACACCCACACATATCCTTTTTTAAACCTAAAGTAAATGGCAATAAGAAATGCAAGCAAGAATAACAAGGCACCATGTAATAAAATAAACATAATAGCCAATTGTTGCAAAAAAGTAGGACTATACACAAGTTTGTTGAGCAATATATACAAGTTCAAAAACACAATGCAATGCACTTTTATGTAGAAAGTCATAACTGTGAAATCAGCCTTCTGATCGTTCAGCAGTTGACCTACTTTCCTTTTGTGGCAACAAACTCAAATTTAATTTAGGTAGCACAAAGCAGTCTCAAGATATTGGTCTAATTTTTTTTTACTTATACTGTTCACTCAATAACTTCCTGAATTGTTTTTTGAAGCAAAACAACGAGAATGGCTTTAATTTTGAAGGCATTTTATTCCAAAGTTGGGACCCCCTAAACTTGAGTGAATTTTTTTCCAGAATTAGTTCTCACAAAATCCAGAAACTAATTTTTGTTAGATTTGCTTCTAATGTTGTAATTATGTCAATTGATGTCAATGTGGATGTTCAAAGGCTTTGTATGGACTGTTTTAGGAACTACAAATGTTATTCAAATAACACTGCTCTAGCATTTTAGTCCGGTAGAAATAGCTTTTACCCTGAAAAAATTTATAATAAGCTCAAATTTGGCACGATGGTTCAAGACCATGTCCTGAGCCACCAAAAAAAAATCCCCATGTTTTGGACGTGGGACTTCCCCCTTTTTCGGCCTTTAAAGTCTGCCATCTAGTGTCAAAGAGCTTTTACTATCTAGCAGCTAATCCAAAAGTCGTAAAAGTGCCAAGTTTTGAGTAACAGTTGGTTTTCAAGTGCAGGTATAAAAAAATTTACTTTGAAATCGATGACGTCATTGTTGGTGACGTCATTGCCAAAGTTTTTGAAAAAATGACGTATTGATGGCTCGAATAGTAAATGAGAGTTAGATTTTTGGTTCCAAATAAAAAATTGCTTAAATCAAAGTGATGACGTCACAAGCGTTTTTGATGACGTCATTTGTCAAGAGTTTTGATCATAATTCTGAAAAAGAGTGTTTGACCAAACGAAACATTCCTAACTTTTTTTTAATTAGCTATAAACTTGGAAGAATTATATTGTGAATTCATTCAGTCGATTGAAGGTCAAAAACTGTGCTGGCAGTAAAACTCTGGGGTAGCAATCAAGCAGATAAAATTTAGACCTCCCAATAGGCAGTGGTGGCAATAACAAATTAATTTTTTAGTCGTTTTTACGGTAATGACACTACTTTTTAAAAAAGTAACTTTTGTGGTAATTCTATAATTTTTTAGAGGTGTTAAAATTACTAATTACAAATTAGGCTACTTCGTAAATATTATCATCCAGTAGAAACGCTTGCCTGGCTGCTTAGTTTATAAAACCGGCCAATCAAGAACTTGTTTCTGTTGAAAATGACACAGGGTCGTACCATGGGCCGTATGTCTTTGCGTACGAGAATGGTTTACAAATGCAGTGCTACTGTAGTTTCGTTTAAGACAATCGATCATTGATAGAGCTTATAGGGACAGAGTGGTTAGTCGGGCCGGGCTTTTCGGGCCGGGTTCGGGCCTAAACTTGACAAAAATTTTGGGATTTATTCGAGCCTGAGACGTGCTTTTTGTCTTAGGTGCACAAAAATATAATTAAAATAGCTTAGCAACATTGCTAAATTTTTCAGACCTTACTTAACTTTTGTTTTTTTTCGGGCATAATTTGGGCTTTAAATTAGTTTTCGGGTTCGGGCTTATATTTTTAGGTTCGGGCCTGAACTAATCTGCCCGTTTACAACTCTGCATAGGGATGCAACAAAAGCGCAATAGCAATAGAAAATATACTGTCAAGTTTTTTAATTCCGCTGGTTTCAAGGAGGAGACTTCGGTGACGGTATTTTGTTGTTTGTTTGCTTAATTATAAACATGCCCAGGCTTTATTTGGGAAAGTTTTGTATTGTATTTTTGATTAACCAACATCGATCTGAATAATCTATGGTTAACATTATTATCTACCTTCGCGTAGTATCAAATTTTGATGCTATGCAAAAACCGAAGATAGGTATTGTAATACCCTATTCTTTCATACGCCAATGGGTAAAATTTTTGTTATACCTACTACATCAATACAAAAAAAGGACACTATTTTGTCCAAAACAGTTAATATTTTTAAACATTTTGTGCGAAATAAATTTTAGGGCAAAAGCTGAAAACTACGGAGTCTTTATAAAGATTGCCAAAGAAAAAAATAAACGTGTAATAAACAAAGATAAATTTGCAAAAAGCGAATAAAATTACAAACGTCTTCTTTATAAACTTTTATAATATTTTTAGTAACTAAAAAGAGATGATACTATTAGGCGAGACCAAATTTATACAGCGCCGGACCCTTCACCACATTTTCAGCCAACAAAATTTGTTGACCAAAAAAAAAGTTTTCCACCGCTTAGGAGTCGCATTTTCCGTCGAAACTAGAGCTAAAACAACCTAAAAAAGTCTTCGCCGCCCAGGAGTGGCAATATTGCTTCAGGCACAGTGCCATCATCGTCTCTTTATTAGTAGACCAGATACAAACGCGCGGAGAAAAAGAGAAGAGCATTGAAGAAAAAAGTTTGCTCTTGTTGCGAATTTTTGTGCCGTCACGCGTATTCAACTGAATTGATTGGACATATTCGTAGAACGAGTGAACCGTGAAGAAAAAAGTCACGGTGATTGGACAAACCGGCATATTCTAGAACAAATACACCATCAGAAAAAAGACAAGCTCTTAGTTTCCAGTTTACTAATATGGTAGCATTTTGCCACGCGGTAAACTCGGCTCCGCCGGTAAGTACTATGACGATAATAGATCCAAAAAATATTACCGGAATGTGATAGATCAAAAATCTTTCATTATACTCGCTGTATTATGCCAAAGCGTGTGACGAGTTGGCGGGGCGCATCTTCACGCCATTGCGCCCGGACAGCACAGCTTCCTTTGAAGAAATGTCACAGCGGTGGCGTGCCGTTGGCAACACTGTGCCTGATTTGACCGGCCCGAGATTAGAGCCTTAGACGTTAGACCTCCCGCTTCAGAGACAAACGCGTTACCGCTCGACCAACAAATAGATCAATCACATAGTATTTTTTAAATTTTTTACTTGACAGCACTTTTATGTGAGAATTACCTTAAGCGTGTTATTTAGATTATTAGCGTATATTTAGCGACTTATCTGAAATTATTTATTAAAACCTGAGAAAGTGCAAAAAATTTGGAATTAATTACAACATTAAATTTTTATTGCTCGATTTTGCTTCTTGAATCATAACGTAAGCGTGATCTGGCTTCAGCGCACCAGGAGTCACAGTAGTCGGCTTGTTATGATATGACCTTGACCGCAGAAACAAAAGACCCGAAATTCGGAACCCGCTTAGTTTTAAAACAATTCTGTACTCACTCAGACCATGGGATCGACGCTCCGACGAAATACAGTGATCAAAATAATATTGGCAAGCACTGAGCCGTATTGAAGAGGTAGCATAATGAAAGCTATAACTTGAAAATCATGCTTGGATCCCGAACGAAATCTAGTTGTTTTTTTTAGCGTCGTTAAAAATAGTGATGTAGAGTAGATTATTGTCATTTTGGCAAACTTTTTCATTCAAAGCAATTTGTAACAATTACTGACTACTTTTTCCGAGTAGTAACGAATACGGTAATTTCATTACTTTTTTACAGTAATTTTTGGTGACGTAATGTCATTACTTTTATACAGTAATTTGCCCACCACTGCCAATAAGGGATTAAAATAAAATATTGCATTTTGCAATTTAATCAAGAAAGCCCTTGAATGTTTATCGAAAGCTTCCACGCGCAGTTCAAGTTAATCTGCAATTTTAGTAAGATGCAAGCTCGAGGAACGATAAAAAAAATCATTAAGGAGGCGAATTGTTAAATATTAGCGTGGTTGTTATAAATTCAGATAATAATATTGTCAGGCATTGCAATAATATCGCAAATACGCAAAATAATACCTGATAATAGTATTGTCGGACATTATTTTGCATAAGATAATAGTATATTGTCAGACATTGAAAAGCGGTAGAAATTTTGTTTGTATCAGATATATCATCGTGCTCAGCACATATTCGTATCAATTTACATATAATTACACTAGTTGTTATTTTTTAGAATCTTTGCATATTGGAGGATGAGGCTAGACCTCGGCCAAGGACTTAAAGATGCCTTAGAAACTCGAATGATGATGATGCTGATATTCCCAAAGTGTTGCAATGTTTCGTTTGGTCAAACACTCTTTTTCAGAATTATGATCAAAACTCTTGACAAATGACGTCATCAAAAACGCTTGTGACGTCATCACTTTGATTTAAGCAATTTTTTATTTGGAACCAAAAATCTAACTCTCATTTACTATTCGAGCCATCAGTACGTCATTTTTTCAAAAACTTTGGCAAGGACGTCACCAACAATGACGTCATCGATTTCAAAGTAAATTTTTTTATACCTGCACTTGAAAACCAACTGTTACTCAAAACTTGGCACTTTTACGACTTTTGGATTAGCTGCTGGATAGTAAAAGCTCTTTGACACTAGATGGCAGACTTTAAAGGCCGAAAAAGGGGGAAGTCCCACGTCCAAAACATGGGGATTTTTTTTTGGTGGCTCAGGACATGGTCTTGAGCCATCGTGCCAAATTTGAGCTTATTATAAATTTTTTCCGGGTTTCAATGTATTTTGTCGTATTTCTACCGGACTATTTTGCTGACTTAAATCATTATACGGAAGCATTTGACGGTAACTTTTTCAAATTTTTTTTTCTGAACTATAGCACAGTGAATTGTTGAATGTTTAACTTGAACAGCGGAAACGTTCATTACGTATCAAACCAAACTGACTTTGCTGTGAGCTCATGTGGTACTAAAGTTGCCTTGCATTTTGCTGGGAGCTTATTAGTTGGATATGGTTTACGACCTAAAATGGTAGTGGAAATGTTCTGTTTCTTATAAAATTATTGTAGTTTATTGATGGGTCACTTATAGTACTGGGAGCTTAATTTTTGAGAACTTCCTGTTTGCCACTTGCACCCGTGAAGGAGGGCTCAAGGCTCAAGTCTTGGTAGTAGTTGGATGGGTTGCCAAGGCTTTCACTGCTTATAAAGGGTGCATGCACCCTATTAGCTGTTGAATAGTCGATATACCGACCCTGTTTGCCTAATTGACGAGAGTTCAAATTAGTCGAAACGGATCTGCGTAATAATATGCTTTATTTAGTAAATTGTACTTTATGGGTTAAGGTGCTTGTTTATTTCATTTTCGGTGGCTGTCGTGGTATATTTATTGAAAAATATTTATTTGAATTAATTTTTATAACTCAAAAAAACGTATCCAATTTCGTGGATCTACCATTATCGGTACTGCAGTTTATTAGACAAGTTCTTCTATATTGTCCTTTTTGGTATGAAACATGAACCTGTCTCGTTGCTGTGAGTCATTTTCTTAAAAAAAGAAACTATTGAAAAATGATCACGCAGTACCTATTAAAGTGCATCATTTTCTTAAAATACAGTTTGATATTTAGTCTAACTTAATTGATATTAATCAATAAGGAGCCAACTCGTTTAGTGTGATTAACTCAAGGCCAGTTAAGGCTACTTAGCCACAGGCAACTTTAAGCTTCTTGGAACATTGAAGTTTCAAAAAAGGCTAAAAATCATACATTCCTGTTAAATTTGCAATACAGCATCTTGGGATTTGATAGTTGTGGTGCATTACAAAGACAAGGCAGATTACATCAAAAGCCTAACTTCACTTTATTACAACCAGCTGAAAGAAAAGTAGTTCTGGAACTCTGGCTTATAGCATATTTAAAACAAGAATAAACTTAAAAATCAAAAATGTTTGCATATAAATAATGCAAAAAAGACAAAAAAAACAAAACAAAAACTATTGTTTAAATTTGTTAATTATGCTAGCCTCTTGCCATGGTTAATTAAACAGTTGATAGATTTGGGTGCTGGGTTAGCTTATGCTGATTATTGTAATTTTGTAATTGTAATTACATTTTATTCATCACGTTGTGTTGGTCAGGAGACAGCGAAGGGACCTTGCTGTCTTTGAGTCAAGCTGCCACCTGCCCACCTGTCTACCACAAACCGTGGTGCTTCACACTGCTCCTTTAATTGCTGAAAGTCAAGCAGAGTAGCTGTGAATACCAAATTTTATAGTCTTTGATTTAACGCGACCGTAATCAAACCCGAGTCTTCTGTTTCAGTCGCAGGCCTTTATCCACTCGACCACAAATCGGCCAAGATGATATACTAATCACAGCAAAGCACAATTACCGTATGTTAGATGGTACTGTATATCATTTAAAAAAGCCTAGTTTCTAACCCACCTTTTTATTAGAATGCAGCAGCATCTATGAATTTTCTGTTTTATGGATTTACCGAAAGTATAGAATACAATAAGTACTATTCTACTTTTATATTTTCTTTTAAAGGTGGGGGCCGATCCAGACCAAACTATTTTCAATAATGCCTCATGTGATCTTTTGCTGCCTCCAGATGAAATTGACATGATTCCACGTTCTGCAAAAATGTGTCATACCTTAGCACTTTATGAAAGACTCTCTTGGCACAGATCAAAACGACTTGTGGAGAATGGTCAAAAGCCTTACGAAAATGTGCTCGGGTTTAGTAACTTTGGTAAGTATATAGAATTTAATAATAAGTCATTTAAGATGTTTTTCGTGTTTGCAGGCCAGAGTTTTAATGTTTAATTGTTTGGCGTGCTTCTGGCCTAAAGGCTACCAGCGCGGAAGCCTAGGGAAGAGCTACCAGAACGATGACTACTTAGTACAAGCAATGCGAAAAAATTGTCTTCCCACAGGAATCGGATCTGCAGCCTTTGGATTACCGGTCCACTGCTCTACCACTTGAGCTGCAGAAGACGTCTCCTCGCGTGCTTAACTTTGGTTATTTAAACCCAGCAACTTGCTTGTTGTATGATTTTAATAATAAGTCATTTAAGATGTTTTTGACGTTTGCAGGCCAAAGTTTTAATGTTTAATTGTTTTGCGTGCTTCTGGCCAAAAGGCTACCAGCGCGGAAGCCCAGGGAAGAGCCACCAGAACGGTGACTACTTAAAACAGGCAATGCGAAAAATTGTCTTCCACAGAAATCGGACCTGCAGCCTTTGGATTACCGGTCCACTGGTAGCCTTTAGGCCAGAAGCACGCAAAACGATTAAGCATTAAAACTCTGGCTTGCAAGCGTCAAAAACATCTTAAATGACCTAATGTTTGTTTATTTATTCACCACGATACAGTCATGCATTAGCTAGCAAAAAAACTAACAGAAAGAGCAAGACCAAGGCCTATGCTGTTATTGTACACAACAAGACATTGCCATGTATACCGTGGTAAGGTGGCAGCGAAGCAACCATGCGGTCCACTAGTCTACTGTCACCTCAACAAGTTAACTTAGCGCAATCTTCAGACTAAAAATAAGTGCCGGTAAGAAATTGAAAACACACAAAAAAACAAAACACGCACATACACAAATAATGCCCACCATAAAAAAATCAGTAGGATGTAATATTTTGTTAGACGAGAATTATTGTCAATTTTCTTTAACTCAAACAAGTGCTTAGTTATTTACTCATATTTCGAAATTAGATATTGTTTATATTTTTTTGACAAGCAATGAAAAAGTTAAATCTTTGATATGGTCTGGTAATTCCGACCATACTCTTGCCGCAAGAATTTGTTTAGATTTTTTGCCTAATTCAGTATTACTTCTTTTGATGAAGAAATTCGTCGTAGAGTTTCTTGTGTAATAGTTGTGAAGTGATGAAAGGGGGGTAAATAACGAGGGTGTGGTTCCTGAATGTAGCTGTATTGTTTTGAACATGTATTTTGCTACCTCCAGTTTATGTATATCATTTATTGTTAGTAGTTTCAGTTTCTTGAACAATGGGTTTGCGTGAGGTGTGTAGTTTTGGTTTGTAATCAACTTTGCTGCTTTTTTTTGTAGGATATGCAAGGGTAATAATGCAGTTTTGGCAGCACTTCCCCAAGCCAAGATGCAGTAATTTAAGTGCGTGATTATTAAACTGTAGTAGACATTTAAAAGTACTTTTGTACTTACCAAATTTCTCAATCTCGCAATTACCCATATGCCTTTGACTACTTTACTACAAACCTTTTCAATGTGGCAGTGCCAAGTTAAATTATTATCAAGTAAAACACCAGAATATCTAATATGGTCTTTTTCTGTGATGTCATTGTTGTTTATGCTAATGTTGAATTCTGATTTCTCTTTTTTTTTGCTAATTAACATATATTCTGTTTTAGAAAAATTAATTGAAAGTTTGTTTTCTTTCATCCAGTTGTCTATATTTATTAACTCATTATTGAAATCAGATTCTAACTGTTTTGCATTATTTCCTGACATTGTAAGATTAGAGTGATCAGCAAATAAGTTAACTTTAAATTTGGTAGCTGAAGGCAGGTCATTCATGTACGAAAGAAATAGTAAAGTCCTAAAGTTGAACCTTGTGGTACTCCACATGTTACATTTTCCTTGCCAGAAGGTATTCCATTTACAACAGTGTAGTGTTTTCTGTTATAAAGATAACTTTTTAAAAAATCAAATGCTATGTCTCGAACACCATACGTATAAAGTTTTTGAAGTAGCACAGAATGATCAACTGTATCGAAGGCTGTTTGACGTTTGCGAGATCGAGAAAAATGGCACATGCTGTTTTACGATTATCAAGATGATTTACTATTTTGTCACATACATTTGACACTGCTAAAGATGTGGAATGTCCTATTCTAAAACCATACTGACAGCTAGTTAATAAATCTTTTTTTGTAAGATAATTTTGTAATTGATTATAAATTAGCTTTTCAAAAGCCTTATTTATAGGAGATAGTAAAGAGATTGGACGGTAGTTACTGCATTTTTCTTTATCACCTTTCTTATATATAGAGATAATCTGGGCAATTTTCTATATATCTGGATAAGTTTCTTCTTGAATACAGCAGTTAAACATGTCAGTTAAGATAAGTGCAACTACAGTGGTTGCCAATTTCAAAAATTTGATTGGAATTTAATGTAATCCTGTAGATTTTGATGAGTCTAAACTACTGTATGTAGAAGATTAACTACGTCTGCTTTAGTGACCGCTTGCAAAAAAAAAATGAGTCCACAGTGGAATTCATTTTCCGGTTTGCCTTGGAACTTGGTGCTGGAATTTTGGAGGCCAGAGTTGAACCAACTCTAGCAAAATAACTATTGAAAGCATTACTTATTGCAATTGGATTAGCATAGGTGTGGTTATTTTCATCCATAATTTGTGATGGGATATTATTGTTCTTTTGATGCTTTTGAGAAAGTATTTCATTTATGACTCTCCATGTTTTTTGGGGGTCGCTTTTGTTATTGTCTATTACATTGTTATAGTACAATTTTTTTGCCACTTCTTTTACAGGCACCAGTTTATTTTTGTAAACTTTGTATTTTTTTGCAATTGACTCATCAAAAGGATTTCGCATTTTGAGTGAATAAAGTTTATTTTTGTTTTTTATTGATTTTAAAAATGCAAGTGTAATCCATGTTTTTTTTCGTAACTTAACTTCTTTACGTGATAATCTTTTTCTTAACTTAACAAATCCAAATTTACATCTCCGCAAACATAGTATAATTTATTTTTAGAATTTAGTTCATCTATGTATGTACATAATTTGGTCTAAAATTCATTGATGTTACTATGGGGATGTCTATAAATCACACCAAAAACTACCTTTTTTTGGTTTGCTAATGCAAGTTCTAGCCAGAGGTCTTCACAAGCATTGTACTGTATGCTTGAATTTGTATGTGATGTAGATAGTGATTTTTTTACAAACATCCCAACACCTCCAGCCGCGTATTTACTATTTTGTTTGCCCTTTATAGAATTTTCCAAAAAAAATTATAACTCGGAAAGTTTACATTCACAGTTTTTGAATTTGTAAGCCAAGTTTTTGATATTGCAATAAGGTCTGGACTTATGGACATACCTGAAATTAATTCTTCCAATTTTGACATATTTGTAATCAAGCTTCTTATGTTAACATGTAGCACAGATAAACTGAGATAATCCATGCTTAGGAATCTTATCTTTTATCAGATGAATATCACAATAGTCAGTGAAACTGTTATTGCTATGTCTGCAAGTGCTTAATAAATTTCGCAAATGGGATTTATTCATATTTGTATATAGATGTGTTGATGTACTACTATTGGATCTTGGAAAAGGCATATTTTTTCCCTACATATGAAGCAGGAGTATTGGTCATTGGGCTCCAAAGAGCAAATTTCAGAAGTACTTTGAATGCATTCAACATGAATTATATTGAAGCAAATACTACATTCCAAATAATGTTTAGGGTTTTTGGACCATTTTTGGCAAGCCAAGCACTTCAACATCATAAACAAAGTGTATAACGCCAACTCAGGCTATTAAAAAAAGTTCAAAAGTCTTAACTTTGTTTACAAAGCAGAGACCAAATCACAAATTAAAAGTGATGAAAGTTACCGCAGTGGGTGTAGGCTAGGCTATCTATGATTATGTACTAGCTAAATGCTAGGCTAGTTCCTCTAAATCAAAAGTCAAGTTCTTGGTGATCTAGAGTCTTAAATTGACATTTTTCATGCAATTGGGCAGCACGAACGTAATAAATTGCACCATCAGAGACTTATTATTAAAATCATACAACAAGCAAGTTGCTGGGTTTAAATAACCAAAGTTAAGCATGCGAGGAGACGTCTTCTGCAGCTCAAGTGGTAGAGCAGTGGACCGGTAATCCAAAGGCTGCAGATCCGATTCCTGTGGGAAGACAATTTTTTCGCATTGCTTGTACTAAGTAGTCATCGTTCTGGTAGCTCTTCCCTAGGCTTCCGCGCAGGTAGCCTTTAGGCCATAAGCACGCAAAACGATTAAAGTATATAGATATTGTACATAATCGATTGTATCATCAAGCGCAGAATAAAAAAAGTTGCCACATCTACAGAGCAATTAGTTTTAAAAAGTAGCAACGGCTGAAAAAGCACCCCATATACAGCCTATATACAAAAAAACAAAAATTAAAAAAAAAATTGAAATAACTTCATAAAGCAGCTGTTTCAAGAAATAGCGCCTCTCATCAGTTCAGTTAACTAGGTATATACCTTCAATGACTAACATGCATTTTATCAGCTGACAGCAGTATTCACCCGAATTATAGCAATTTGAGCAAGTTGAAAAAAAGGTATTGTTAGTGCATTCCGTCCAAGACGCTAACTTCTTTGGAAACGATTAACTCAGAATAATCTTCAAAAGCAAACGGCAACAGTATAGCTACTGTTTAGAATGCTGCAAGCATAGAATATGTTTGCATGCCGCTGTCGAAGATCTACCATGAAGCTTGTTATAATTAAGTTGCGTTAATTTCTATTTACGGCAAAGACACCGATATAATTTATATTTATTATTACAGTTATGTCAGCTGATTATTTATTTTCAAAACACCGATATAATTTATATTACAGTCGAAATTGCATTATTACGGTAGCTACCGGACTTAAATGAGTTTGAATTTTGCATGAGTTTGAGTTTGCAGGACCTTGTATGCAGCACACTGTAAAATAATGGATGGGGGACGCTTCCGCAACCGTAACCTGATGCATCCTGGAATGAAAATGTTTCATGGCAAAAAAAAAACAAACAGTAATACCGCTCATTAACAGTAAAAAAAAGGTCTCCACGTCCGAATTAATCATTTTGTAACTTAAACTCTTTGTGCGGCCCAGAAAAGAAAGTTTTTCGCGTCCTAATCAGCAAGGATTTTTTCTTTCTGAGGAGGAAACGCTAAATTTCGATGGGTATTGCTAATTCTAGATGGGGGGACGCATTTCCCTACGATTTAATTACTGCTTGTATAAGTTTAAAAAAATCTGTTATGTATGATGTATGTGTTTCCGTTTGTGTCCCTATAGCAAATATTTGAATACCATAATAAAATATTATTAAGTTTGTAGGAGAAGCAAGTCGCTAGATTTTATACAAAAATTTGAGCATTAGCTTCATTGGTAATTCATAAGCTGCAGGTTCGAATCCTGAGGGAGAATTTATTTTCGCACTTCTTTTTTCAAGCAGTTAACGTTCGAGTGACTCTTTCCTATGATTCAATACCGATCAGAAAGAACGCAAACTTATAAACAGAATTATGTGTTGTTGACATGATTTTTTTTTTATTTCAGCAATGCTACTCTAGCAATTCTATATAAAGTGCTGAGTGTCAAAAGTTTCATGCAATAATATTGTGCAGTTGACTGGTGTTCTGTTGCGCAGAATTTCAGACGATGCAATGTAGAAACTGAAAAGGTTATCTTAAAAGAATAATGCTAAAATGAATAAAACTTAAAACCAAAATATCGCTAGTGAAAAATAGTGTTGTGCAAAGGATTTTTTTAACCGAAAAGTTTGACGTCCTTCGTGGTCGACTCCTGGGAAATCATAACGACTTCCTTTCCGTGGTCACACAGAGAGGAACCCTTGTAGTACGGATAGCCTATGACTGTCCTTACTACGCGGGTCCAGCGATTTTTCACTTATTTTTTAAAGTACCACAAGTGAAAAATCGTTTATTCCCTAGAAAGCCTCTGACACTGTGTAAGCCCTTAAGGTTTGTTTAGTTTGGCCAAGAGTCTTGTCCAGTTGGGGAATACCTTTGATTGGAGAAGCTGAGGGCTGCCGATGAGAGCTAAAAGCTCGAAACAGCGCTGTCCAGCTCGGTGCAAGATTTTTTTGGTTAATAGCTGCCAATCCAGGCCAAGAGGTGGATTTGCAATACCATTTTAAAGCAGTAACTTCGCTGGATTCAACATTTTTTATTTACCGTAAAACATATCAAACGTTTTCAGCTTAAATCAATCAAGCGATTAGCGGGATATTATTAAATCTAATAACTCATAAACATCTGCAAAAGAAAATGGAAGGATTACGGTAACATAAATTACGTACAACAGACCAATAATCTACATTGTATGAGGAAATACTTAAAATTATTATCTAACAAAATAAAAATGCCTTCCAGTTTTGGAGCAAAACCAATCACGCTAAAATTACACTCAAGCAAGCAACAGCATAAAGTTTTTAGTGTGAAATTAACCAATTCTATTAGAATAACTATCAATGGGTCAGTCAAGATACAATAAACAGAAAATCGAGTCAAATCAAGGTAAAAACTAATTTAACGATATCATGACGTAACAGAAACTTTGGCAACTTAGAAAATACTAAGAAAAAAAGAGGTACCTTTAGCATAAAGTTGCTTATTTAACTTAGGATTTAGTTTTTTAATCAAAAGTGCTTCTTACATTTTAGTTTCATACTCCGTATGGTATCTTTTTAAAATCTGAAAAGAGTTTACGGTGTACTCTTGATCACGGCAAGAAAAACATGTGCGTATGTGGTCTTTTATAGCACTCTTGTGCAATCCGGCGAAGACTAAATGTTCGTAAGCTCTTGCAGCCACATGCCTACGTAGGCAAGGTTCGTATCACACAAACATCAAAATTGCTACACGATATTGGAGCAGTGATCGACCATGCGATGTTTTTGTTTTCAGCGGAAAGTAGCGATTGATCTTAAATGTATCGTAAACAATCCTTAACCTCAAACCACATTCACAATAAACAAGTTCAGTCAGACTTTTGTATATTGTTTGGACGCAGGACTTATTTAAGGAACTGTAAAAAACCAAGTCCCACATTCATCGCTGTTTTCATGTTCTTGAGTATCAGGGGATAAAAGCGTATGAAATTTGCGCAGTATTTTATCAAAGAAATATGCGGGGTAATTGTTAGCAAAGAATATAAGGATTTAAGAATGTTAACTTCTCTGAAAAATAACAAATCACTTGAACAAATTAACTTGGCACGGTGGAGCATGCAAAACACTAAATTAGATTTCCATTTGATGGGACACATGGCAGCAAAGTTAAGGAATAAACCTGTATTAGTTAGCTTTTTCCAAACCCATGTATCAACAGTATTCTTATTAACTTTGATATCAACCTCAAGAAATTGCAAAGTGTTTGTAGATTTTTCAATTGTAAATTTTGTATTATCATGCTGGCTGTTTAGAATATTCAAAAAAGACGAACACGTGTTTACATCATCAGAAACGGCAAAGGCATCATCGATACAGCGAACATATAGTTTAGGGTGGCAAGACATTTGAACTTTGAAAATTATCGTTTCAAGGTGTCCCAAAAAGAAATTAGCCATAGTGCAACCAAGTGGGAATTCCATGTGAATGCCATCTACTTGCTTACACAGCTCATCCTTGAACAGAAACATGCATTCACTAGCCAGATGCATTAGTTTCACAAATACCACTTTAGTAATGGGAGGATGATCATTACGAGTAGAAGAAAAAATGTAATTAGCAATGACGTCAATCGTTTGGCATAAAGAAATGTTAGTAAATAGCGACTTTTTATCAAAACTGACCAGAAATTGATTAAACGAGTTAAAATTGAAAGCATTATTTTATTTAAAAATTCTTCGTTTGACTAAATAGTGTAAGAATCAGGAATGTATGGATTTAATGCTTGAGTCGAAAGTTTTTGCTAGGTTATACTCAAGGGTACCGATCATGGATACCAAGGGTCAAGCTCGATTGCAAATTCACCTTTTTGCGTAAATTATATTGCAACATCAGCAGCAAAAGAGGTATTACAATTAACAAGCTCCGAGTTGGTGAAAAGCTTGTACAAAAAGCTTTAAAACTGGCTTTAGACGTAAAATACCTGGAAGCATACGTTGAACTGGGGATTTGCCCACAGTTTTTGAGATTTAAACCCCCCCGACTTCTCTGTTGATCAAAACTTACCTTCTGTATACAACATATAAGGCCTGAAAAGAAAAATTCAAGAAACTAAATCATCGCTTAAACTGGCTCAAGCTAAATATGTCCTCTTAAAACCGGTCAGTTTTCAAAAATGAATATCTTTTGAAAAACAACGTTTGGTTTATTGCTAAAAAAGCATTTTCAAAATTTAATCAAAGCAAACTTAAGCGCTACCAGAAGAAGCGTTACAATCTCTGTCGTGAACAAAGGATCCGCGTCCAAAATGCATCATTAATCTAAGTTCTATGACGTAACTCAACAAGATGAAGAGTTTTACGGTTCGGTTTGGTTCATCATATACTATTAACTTGTAAATTGGATTTGGCTTCTCTAAAAATCTATGCAGAACGGCTATTTTTAAACTATTAAACGAAAACTGAAAATTCCATTTTTCCATGACGACACAAAAGACCAAATTAAATACTTTTTTTAAATTTACTTTAAACCCTAAGCATCAAAGTGCATCGAAACGAAATCAATTTCTCCACAGAACATTACAGTCATTTTTCAATAATACCGACATTATAGTTTGAAAATTGGACAAAGGTCGTTGTGGAGCAATACTGAACTCCAATAATTAATACGCCAAACTGGACAGCATTCTGGCAAAGAAATCAAAATTTTTTAAAATACTACAAGACAAGAGATCTATCCAATAATCGCCAAAGAAAATTTTGTAGCTTACTATTTTCGCAAATATTTAAAAGGTTATGGCAATGAAATTACTAGAAGATTACTTCCATCAGGAACCAATCCAGGAAAATTGTATGGTCTCATGAAAGCTCACGAAGAAGGCAATCCAGCTTGACCCTTGGTATCCATGATCGGTACCCTTGAGTATAACCTAGCAAAAACTTTCGACTCAAGCATTAAATCCATACATTCCTGATTCTTACACTATTTAGTCAAACGAAGAATTTTTAAATAAAATAATGCTTTCAATTTTAACTCGTTTAATCAATTTCTGGTCAGTTTTGATAAAAAGTCGCTATTTACTAACATTTCTTTATGCCAAACGATTGACGTCATTGCTAATTACATTTTTTCTTCTACTCGTAATGATCATCCTCCCATTACTAAAGTGGTATTTGTGAAACTAATGCATCTGGCTAGTGAATGCATGTTTCTGTTCAAGGATGAGCTGTGTAAGCAAGTAGATGGCATTCACATGGAATTCCCACTTGGTTGCACTATGGCTAATTTCTTTTTGGGACACCTTGAAACGATAATTTTCAAAGTTCAAATGTCTTGCCACCCTAAACTATATGTTCGCTGTATCGATGATGCCTTTGCCGTTTCTGATGATGTAAACACGTGTTCGTCTTTTTTGAATATTCTAAACAGCCAGCATGATAATACAAAATTTACAATTGAAAAATCTACAAACACTTTGCAATTTCTTGAGGTTGATATCAAAGTTAATAAGAATACTGTTGATACATGGGTTTGGAAAAAGCTAACTAATACAGGTTTATTCCTTAACTTTGCTGCCATGTGTCCCATCAAATGGAAATCTAATTTAGTGTTTTGCATGCTCCACCGTGCCAAGTTAATTTGTTCAAGTGATTTGTTATTTTTCAGAGAAGTTAACATTCTTAAATCCTTATATTCTTTGCTAACAATTACCCCGCATATTTCTTTGATAAAATACTGCGCAAATTTCATACGCTTTTATCCCCTGATACTCAAGAACATGAAAACAGCGATGAATGTGGGACTTGGTTTTTTACAGTTCCTTAAATAAGTCCTGCGTCCAAACAATATACAAAAGTCTGACTGAACTTGTTTATTGTGAATGTGGTTTGAGGTTAAGGATTGTTTACGATACATTTAAGATCAATCGCTACTTTCCGCTGAAAACAAAAACATCGCATGGTCGATCACTGCTCCAATATCGTGTAGCAATTTTGATGTTTGTGTGATACGAACCTTGCCTACGTAGGCATGTGGCTGCAAGAGCTTACGAACATTTAGTCTTCGCCGGATTGCACAAGAGTGCTATAAAAGACCACATACGCACATGTTTTTCTTGCCGTGATCAAGAGTACACCGTAAACTCTTTTCAGATTTCAAAAAGATGCCATACGGAGTATGAAACTAAAATGTAAGAAGCACTTTTGATTAAAAAACTAAATCCTAAGTTAAATAAGCAACTTTATGCTAAAGGTACCTCTTTTTTTCTTAGTATTTTCTAAGTTGCCAAAGTTTCTGTTACGTCATGATATCGTTAAATTAGTTTTTACCTTGATTTGACTCGATTTTCTGTTTATTGTATCTTGACTGACCCAGAGATGGAACCAGTCAGAATTTTCTCGACCCGACCGGCCGGTCGACCGGTTTCTGACCGGCCCGGTCGACCGGTTTTTTGCAGAAGGTTTTTGTTCACTGTTCAATGTATCTAATGAAAAATTTTCAAAAGGGGGAGGGGCATGGTTGAGGTGTTACAATTTGTGACTTTGGACGGGGGTCTCAGAAAAAAAACGAAAAAATGACTCAATTTTAAGACCTTTTTTGGTTAAGTTTCGGTTTGAAAGTCCTGTTTTGAGCAACGCAAACCGTACACAAAATAAGCATAAAAAGCACTGGAGGGCACAAGCTAAACTATTAGACGTTCTTTGTAATGATATTATGCGAAAGGCCAAAAAATGAAGTTAAAATTTTTTAGCTATTGGTAACAGATTATTTAGAATTTGCCAGGCAGCAAATACTAAAATTTTTTTCGGCAGTGTTGCCTTTGCAGTTACAAACAGATAAATGAGAAAAAAATAACGGCAGAAGACAGGTAACAGTAAAAACATACGAATTACTATTATACCCAAAAACATTAAAATGATGGAGCTATAACATTATGTAATATTGAAAATTATGTCACTAACAGCGTGAAAAAAGAATATTGAAAAATTATGTCACTAACAGCGTGAAAAAAGGAATACTGAAAAATTATGTCACTAACAGCGTGAAAAAAATTAATAATATTCATAACAACAAGGCTGCTTCACTCACAGTTTGAGAAAGTATGAAAAGGATCTATTGCAAAACATTATGTACTGGAAAGGTTTTTAGCTCCACAGAGATTTATATTCATTGTTCCGTCCGTATATAAATCTCTGTGGAGCTAAAAACCTTTCCAGTACATAATGTTTTGCAATAGATCCTTTTCAACTTTCTCTAACTGTTAGTGAAGCAGCCTTGTTGTTATGAATATTATTAATTTTTTTCACGCTGTTAGTGACATAATTTTTCAATATTCTTTTTTCACGCTGTTAGTGACATAATTTTTCAATATTCTTTTTTCACGCAGTTAGTGACATAATTTTCAAAGTTACATAATGTTATTGCTCCATCATTTTAATGTTTTTGGGTATAATAGTAATTCGTATGTTTTTACTGTTACCTATCTTCTGCCGTTATTTTTTTCTCATTTATCTGTTTGTAACTGCAAAGGCAGCACTGCCGAAAATTGTTCTGAAGAAGCTTCCCGGTTTGGGAAGCGAAACGTCATACCAATAAATAAACTCATCGGTACTACAAAGTAGTTATGAATAACTATCCCGATAAACGCAACGCATCCGTTATTCTCATTGAAAACACTAAACTGTTATGACATTGGCTAGAAAACATTCCAAATATAATGTGCCCCAGCAGTTTGTAGAAATGCTGCTACTTCAGAACAAGCCATGGCTAGTTAGATATAAAAATATAAGAGCTTTATGTCGTTCTTGCCCAGAGTAGAGTGTGGTAAATTTAAGTTGAAAAAAGCTTTTCAAAACGGCAAGATTTAAGCATGTACTAAAAAATCTGAAATCTGCGCCACGTCTACTCTTAAGCTGATTAAAATGATGCTAAAATGCCAGGTGGCGCAATCCTCTTCCACATGCATGCTTTATTAGAATCTGATTACGCGATTTTGACGTATATTTTGCAGTTTTTTGCTTTGTGCCGTAGCCCAAAATGGGGGGCATGGCACAATACTCCCACCCTAAATACGTCCCTGGATGTGCATGTCTTAATGGTCACAGCATATTAGTCACAGTTTGAAACCATTCAACAAGTGTTTTCGAAAGATGTGGTTTGTTAATACTGATTTTTTATGAAACGTTTTATTTATGATAGAATATATAAGTATATTTCGGTTAGTGCTTAGATGTCTTTGAGTTGCCAGAAAGGAGAATTTGACAGGTTTTTCAACCGGCTTGACCGGCCAGTCGAAGAATCTTGACCCGACCGGCAACCCGACCGGCCCGTCGACCCGACCGGTGCCGGTCGACCCGGCCGGTTTCCATCTCTGGACTGACCCATTGATAGTTATTCTAATAGAATTGGTTAATTTCGCACTAAAAACTTTATGCTGTTGCTTGCTTGAGTGTAATTTTAGCATGATTGGTTTTGCTCCAAAACTGGAAGGCATTTTTATTTTGTTAGATAATAATTTTAAGTATTTCCTCATACAATGTAGATTATTGGTCTGTTGTACGTAATTTATGTTACCGTAATCCTTCCATTTTCTTTTGCAGATGTTTATGAGTTATTAGATTTAATAATATCCCGCTAATCGCTTGATTGATTTAAGCTGAAAACGTTTGATATGTTTTACCGTAAATAAAAAATGTTGAATCCAGCGAAGTTACTGCTTATTGGTTTAATACCAATTAGTTTTATAGGTGGCTTGTTGAAAGGCGAATTAACTAAAAGAGAATGCCAATTCAAAAACAACTCCCAAAATTTTGCTTAAGTTTATTTGCTGTATTTTTGCCGTAACTTTTCGAAAACAAGCTTTATGTTTGATGTTGGTGAAAACGTGCAAAACTGACTATACTTTAAAGTTTTAATTTTTTAAATTTTTTATATCATGAAGTTTACAGTACGTTATAGATTATTTTGGTTTTAGCTGAAGATATTAAAGACATCGAGGTGAAAAACAAACTTTTAGAACATTTGGAAGAAATGCAAATTGAAAGACTTCAATACGAGCTCAATGCGCTGATTATGGCAGGAGGTGATTTTCAACCACATTGGGAGTAAGTGGAAGTGGATCAAAATGTGATAATCATAGCTAGGAGAACTTTAAGAGCTGAGTATTAGTCTATAAAAAATACCTATCGTTTAATAAAAAATAAAATAAAATTAAACAAATTGCAACCAAAAATCTTTATTATACTTCTTGTTGTACTACGCCGAAACATCTGACGAGTTTGCGAGATCCCCAATTTTGTATCGTTGCGCCCGAGCAAAACAGCTTATTTTCAAGAAATGTTAAATCGTTGGCGAGTCGTTGGCAACATTGTGTTTGCTTTGACCAATGACATAAAACTAGATGATCTGAAACTGCGCGAATGCGCTCATTTTATCCTCTGCTTGGTCACGCTTGGCTGCAGGTCTCACTCTTCTGCTTTTCTCTGGCAATGGCGATTGGTACGCAGTTTGAAAAAGGTCGGTTGAAGCGCTAATAATGTGCTTGCGCAGTAATTAAGGGTGGTTTGAAGGGAACTAATCTGTATTCATGTTTATGTCATTCGAGTGAAAGCGATATCTTTAAAATTGGAGCTGATTCTACAGGTCTTTGATAGCCTATTCAAAGTAGGATCGAGTCCGTTCTTAATCGTTTAAAGAGTGTGAACGAAATAGTCGGAGTCTTACTCATCCGCTCCAACATTTTTCATAGGTCATAACTTTTGCTGTAGTCACTCGATCGGTCATTCGTATGAACCAGACACTTTGCGTCTGTCTTACCACATCAACGCCTACCACAGGCGTAGCCAGGGGGGGGGGGGGCAAATTAAATTGCCACCAATGATAAAAATAATGACAACAAAGTCTTTTTTTAGCTTAAGTTTATTTTAGCACTTTTGCGTTCAACCGCACTATATTAATATCCAACCAATGTAAATGTATTAAGCAGAAGAAACTCAGGCTTTTTGTCCAAAAAGTTGCAACCTCAGTCCCTCATCTAACCTTTTTGTGAACATAATGCAATAACATGACTCGGAACCATCTATTGTACCAACTTTGAATAACAATCCTCCTCCATCTCAGCAGTTTTAACGCGACAAAATACTTTTGAAAAACAATTAGCTTGGGAAAATGCTTATTGAACAAATTATTGAATTTGAATTGAGCGAGCCTGGAATCGTGGTCGTTGATGCACTCCTAAAACTGGTTGTTTTTACGATAAAACAAAAATCTCCAAGGCAAATCTTTGAGTGAATTATTATTTACTAGCTGCTAAAATTATTACAGGAGGCATTGCATCTTGCTTCACCCTACCTGGACCAAGCCACTTGCAAAATTTAACCTAAAAATGCAAGATTTTAAACGTGTTTTGGACTTGACCTTGCAAGTAAATGGAAGATTGAAAAATTTAATTTTTTCAGTTAGCTTTCAAATCTTAAAAATTGAGTGATTTTAAATGGATCTACAAACGTGTGAAATGTGATCAAAATGGCCTCAGAATTGCAATTTTTTCTAAAACATTACAAAAAATCGCCCAGCGGCGGGAGGGGCTTTGCCCTCAAACCCTAGTCTGTGATACGTTAAAGTTACACAAGTTTAGGCTACTCGCCATCTCTCCCAAGTTACAATTTTTTGAAAACTTTTCAAGTTTTGGTTCAAGTCCTGACCCCCTTTACAGGCCAGGCGCTATGGGGGAGTATTTCGGGGCCGTGCCCCCCCAAATGACTGCTTGTTCCCCCCCCCAAACAAAAATTGCGCCCCCCCAAGCGAGGACTGTGCCCCAAAGAAATTAACAGGCTCGGGGCTACTGGAATGCAAATCGAGGCCCAATTTGGTGATTGCCAGCGGTATTTTCGTAATTTTTGTGGACTGACACCGGATTTCATGACATTTTGGGGATGAAGGCCTTTTTTTTTGGAGATCAGCTGTTTTCCACCGGAAAAACTGTTTGAATTTCTGATTTCGGCAGGAAAATTCCTCTGAATTTCTATGAAGACCCCTTTTTTTTTTTAAGATCACCTGTTTTCGGCCAGAAAATCCCTCTGATTTTTTGGTCATCACCTTGTTCATTTGATCCAGACTGGGATAAATTTCATAAATTTCTCGTGCCCCTCTCGAATTCACACAAAATAAACTTCTCATGCCCCCAAATTCTATTTCTGCCCCCCCCCACTCACGCTATCCTGGCGCCGGGCCTGCCCCTTTAGCAAAATCCTGGTTACATGGTAACCCAGGCTTCTGCTTCTGATCCTCCATTTTAGTGTATTTTTGTCCCATTAAAAATTCCTTTTGAAAAGTTCTGATTACGCCATTGCTTTGCGGTTTGGCTCCACTAATCAAAAATCTTAGCTACGCCTATGACGCCGAGCACTTTTTTGGGTTCTATTTGCAAGTCTTTCCTCTGGCTAGGCCTCAATTCAGACCCGGCGCCACGGGGGGGCATACCGGGGCCGTGTCCCCCCAACTGACTGCTTGTGCTCCCCCAAGCGAGGACTGTGCCCCGAAGAGATTAACAGGCTCGGGGCTTCTGGAGCGCAAATCGAGGTCCAAATTAGTGTTTTTTGTGGACTGACACCAGATTTTGTGACGTTTTTGGAATGACGACCTTTTTTTTTGGAGATCACCTGTTTTCGGCCGGAAAAACCGATTGAATTTGCGATTTCGGCCGGAAAATCCCTTGCAATTTCAGTAAAGACCTCTTTTTTTGGAGATCACCTGTTTTCGGCCGGAAAATCCCTTTGACTTTTTGCTCCTCGCCTTGTTCATTTCATCCAGACTGGGATGAATTTCTCGTGCCGCTCTCGAATTCACACAAAATAAACTTCTCGTGCCCCCCCCCCAAAATTTATTTATGCCCCCCATTCACGCTATATTGGCGCCGGGCCTGCCTCCATTGCGGGTAGACTGCTTGGTCCTAATGGGAAATATGCGTCAAGTGTCTTTCACAAGAACGTATTGCTGTAACTAATTCTGAAAAAAAGATGCGTTAACGCTATTTCGCAAGAAGTTCGTAAAATATATGAATCTTGAAAGGTAGAGGGGTTTAAGTAAGACATCAGACCATTTAGAGTTTTGATCGTATGCTGTAGCTGGTGATTTATTTTTGCTTTATCCTGCTGTCACGAAACAACGGTGGCGCTGTATATTAGACAAAACTGCATCTTCTTTGGAGTTTCTCTGCGATCAATTTCAAAACATACCCGTGATTTTTCACTAAATTATTTTGATGAATTCAATTTTTTTTTCACTAAAACGTCTCAAAATCGACGGTTTTCTTAACGAAAAAAGCAAAAATTTCTTGAGCGGCGACCCTCCAAAATAAAATTCCAGCCGAAATTTCACGCAAAAATATTATTAAGTCAATCTTTTTTGTAAAAAAAAGCAAGACTTTTCAGCGGCAAAGACTCCGCATTCCAACGTAGAAGTTAATCTTTTTTATAAAGATACTTCACCACTGGATAACATATCTTAAAAAAAAGAAATCAAAAACACGCAAACTAACTAATCATATACTCTCTTTTTTAGAGCAATTTTATAAGAACACTAGGCTCATTTTTGCTCAAATTTTGAGAACAGTTTAAGAAAAATCCCAGCCTCAGCAGTAAAAATAAATTAAGGACAATCGTAAAAGAAAAAAATCCAAATCAATAAAAGAAACTAAATTCTGTACTGATTCAAAACGACAAAATTTCAGTGGTTTTCTAGTATTTGCGAGCAAAATTGCAACTATTACGAAATTAAAAAATGCTGTTGCGCTCTATGCGAGTAACTGAGAAAAATTTTGGCAGTCGTTCAAGTCAAAAATAGAGCGATTTTGCGTTGTGGCAAACGCAGTAAAAAAACGTTCACTCAAGCACACAAAGCTTTGGGACTAAACAACTTAAACAGTTTTACAAATATGGTCGCTCAAATTAACACCTTAAACAGTTGAACAAATGTGGTTGCTAAAATTAACATCCGTGTTTTCAAAATTAAGAACAATTGAGGCTAAAATTTGGCAAAAATCTACGAACAGCCAGCCTTAACTTAATATTTATTGGTTCTTATAAAAAAAGTATACTATATGCCGTAAAAAACTACGGCAAGTTTGTTTGACATCATTCAATTCAGTTTATTTTTACCATTTCTGGCATGGAAGCAACGAAAATTAACATACGCCCTTGACTCTTCAAAGTTCAATGCTACCGTAACAGCAACACAAAATGAAACATCAAACTGACACTTACATATTTAGAGTAGTTCAACCAATTCAGTGTGAAACATTTAACATATTTTGACTCAGAAAAGCAGAAGAAATGAGAAATCACCACAATAAACAAAAAAACAACACTTTTCGTATTTACATTTTAGTGATGTCGTAACATTAAGTTGAGACAACACGTTGGTATTTATGTATTTTACGCAAAACTTAGTCGAAAATTGGATTTTGGGGGGTAACTAAGTAGTTGACAAAACTTTACGAAAATTACGCAAAGCCACAACTTGCAGAAACAACGATATTTGTTATAATTGCTACCCTATTATATATTGAGCAAGGCTAAGGCTGTACAATACAGTCACTGTCAGCAGATTAGCGCGGGCAAAGACAGAGCAAAAACCCGCACAATAAAGAAACAAAGAGGAAAAGGAGTGGGAAAAAGAGTTGCGTATCATCTAGTTTTATGTCATTGCTTTGACTGACCCAAGGTTTGATTTTGAATCTCAGACCTCCCACAATGCTAAAGACAAAGGCGTTACCGCTCGGTAAACTGAAAAAACTGCATTGCAAGAAAAATTAATTTTCAACTCTAGTTACAGCATTTAGAAAGTTGCTACGTTAGATATTACGTTATCGGTGGAGTAAGCTAAATTTTACAAAATAATTTTAGCTTAGCAATTCGTCGTTTTCGACCAAAACTGACTTTTCAGTAGTTAAATGACAATACCATTTTGTGCCAATTAGCGTATTCCACCAATTGACCAGCCATGCTTTTAGATTTTCTTTAAAACTAGATATACAGTAAGTAAAAGTTTGCTGGGTGTGCTTGCTGCAAACCAGATAGAAAGCTGGATTACATTTGGTCAGAGCAGGTTAAAAAAATTGAAATCAGTAATAAAACATCTATATAATAATTCAGGTACAATAGCATTTACTGTTACTCCACTGAAAATTACTGGCCAGTTGGTCGAACGGTAATGCATTCGTCTCTAAAGCGGAAGGTCTGATGTTGGAATCTCGGATCGGTCAAATCGGACACAGTGTAGCCAACGGCTCGCCACCGCTGCTACATTTCTTCGCGGAAAACTGTGTTGCCCGGGCGCAGTGACGCGGGAATGGGCCCCGCAAACTTGTTACACGCTTCGGCGAAATAGAGCGAGTATAATAAAAGATTTGATTTTGATTTGATATGATTTTACTGAAAATCTTAACGATGAAGCGGTCTGTTAGAGGCATTATTTTATAGCTGTTTTCCTGATTTCGATATTTTTTCCTCATTGTAATTTGTAAGTTCTGAATTTTTGTTATTTTAGTTTTGATGTTTCTATAGCACATAAAATTTGTTTAGACTTTGGATAATCGATTTGCGTTGATTTATAAATAACGCTACTAAAAAGATATACCGCAAAGTAATATATGTGTGTTGTAAATTGTTATCAACATAATTTGCACTTCCAAATTAATGATAAAGCAGCCTATCATTTTCACTTATTTAAGGATGCAGATGTAGCTTTTCTTTGTTCTACGAAGTTATATTTCAAAGTTGTTGCAGATTCAGCTCTTGCATCTAAAGCTAATACCGGGGTTCCAATCCAGAGGGAGCCTAAGGATTTTCACTGTCTTGCTGTTCTTGAACACTCAAGTTCCAACCCAAATACTATATTGTTTTTCTTGATAATGTAACTAAAAACGATCGGGTCTGAAACAAATAAACCAACCAGGAAAGAAAAATAGCAGCAATAGCAGCAAATAACTTTTGTTCACTCCGATCTCTAACTCAACGATCGCTAAACCTATAAAAATTAAAAATGGCCTGCTTGCAGATGCGCCAAGAAAACTAATAATAACCACCCATAAAATGTAGCTAGGTGTGGTGAAATATAGTCACGTGATTTTAAAACTGTATGCAAATTTTACAGATTTGCAGTAGTTCAATAACTGCGCAAAACCGGTTGCAAGGCAAACTATCATACTAGAACATGGCGGCCCCTTAAAACGGAACATTATTTTAGGAGTTCCAACGAACACAAATAACGTGGAAGCAAATTGCTAATTGCGATATAGAAACACTAGTACAATTAATTAGTTGACAACTCTTTATTAGAGTCCATAGCGATTACAAAAACACAACAAAATAAAAACTGCAAAGCAAACAATTGTGATTTCTTTTTCACAACGTAAGCATCGTGGTTAGGCTTAAAGACAATTAAGATTTTTAAGTTGTATTAAATGTAACACTGGGATTAATGTCCCTAGGGGTCATATACTTTACAAAGCAAAATTAAAAAGACACATAAAATGGAAAGTTCACAACAGTCAAAAAAATCAATTCAAAACACAATTTCATTTGGTCAGACAGGGGCAATTTTTGAAAGGTTTCTCAAGATATGTTTCATTTCACAAGACCCTCAAATCTGGATTCTTCGTTGAAACAGCGACGGTGGCTTGTCTAGCAATTTTACGACCCTTCCGGGTTTCGGGGTGTATGCAATGAATTCTTTCCAGGGGGTACGCTCCCCGTTTAGATAAGTCTTCGGCGTAGCCTACAAGAACCAACTGTCACACTTCAAGGTGATCGATTAAAGTCTTTCATTGTTTTTTGCCCCTCAAGACAAGGGAGATAGTCCTTCATCCACCTTAACCAAAACCGCTGAGCCAACGTAGCGCAATACTCGTAATCACGGCGCAAGTCCCCCACATCATGGAAAGCACTCACAGAGTGCTCGACGCAAGATGCTGACCCAAAAAACACAACGGTATAAGCGGTGTCTGGTCGTCATGCGTTATTGTTAAAGGCGTACAATAGTTGTTAAAGGTCGGCCATTTAGGATTCTTATTGCGTCGGAAACAAAGGTTTGTATTTCTACTAGAGAAGGCGTTCGTCTGGCCTCTCCCATAACTTGGGTAAGCGAATTTTAAATCATTTGAACATCTAATCCCAACTCCTAGCATAGGCGTAGCCAGGATTTTTGATTGGGATGGGCCCAAATCATAAATCACATGCAATGACGTCATCAGAAATTTTCGAAAGAGCAACTTTTTGTGGGACAAAGTTTTCGCAGAATGGAAGACCAAAAGCCGCAGTCTGGTTTACCAAAATTAACAAATGAAAATGTCTAAATTAGGAGATGTGTGTAAGTTAACAAGTGCATCACTCAAACGTATCGCCGACGGGGGTCTGGGGGCGGAGTCCCAGCCACCGGAAGCCCTGGGCAATTTTTGAAAAAACAAGCTATTTTAATGCCATTGGATGACATTCCGCAGATGTTCAGAGCTATTTGAAAGAATGAGATTTTTAACATTTGAAAGCCAATTAAACAAACAAAATTGTTCATCCCTTCAAAACACGTTAGAATCTTGCATTTAGAAGTTAAATTTTGTAAGTGATTTGGCCTAGGTAGGGGAAGTAAGGTACAATGCCTCCTGCAATATTTTAGCGGTAAATAATAAAATAATCCACTTTAAGATCTTCCTTAGAAATTTTTGTTTTGTCATAAAAATAACTAGTTGTAGGAGTACACGGACGGCCAGGGGGCCTAGGCCTAGCCTCAATTTAAATCCAATAATTTTGTTCAATGAGCATTTTCCTTGTAGCTATTTTTTTAAGCATATTGTCGCGTAAAATCTGGCAAGGTGGAGGTGAATTGTTATGGAAAAATGGTACAATGAATGGTTACGTTTACTTACCATTTTATTGCCCGGGCCTGATTTTCATTGAGTGGGGCCCCTGCCACTTTGGAGATGTTTGCAAAATCTTCTCGCCTAGTTCAGGTGAAAACCAAGAAAAAGTCTTACCTTTTAAGTGCAGGGGCCCCTGGCACTGTGCCATATGATAAATACGGCCCCTGCTTATTTATTACGTTCATAAAAAGGTTAGATGAGGCCCTGAGATAGCAACTTTTAGGACAAATACTCTTAATTTTACCCGGATTACGCATATAAATTGGTTGACAAAAATTGAATCGAGGCGGGCCGGGCCCCCTGGTCGAACCATTTTTGCTTTAGCGACGACAAATTCTTTAAACGCAGTCGCATAAGCAGCACGCTATTTTAACGTGTATAGAGCTGGGCAGCTTTCAATTTACCGCTCAAAACTGCTTTTATCTCTGTCAAATAACGATTTTTCATTTACGGTTACCACTTGTACAATTGGACAAGTATCTTGTGTTCTAAGTTCGATTCCTTCCACACGCAAAAACACTCATCCGTTTAACCAAAGATTTACAGCGTCAGCGTGTTTCACGCTGCTCTCACGAGTTCCCACATCAGCGGGATTTACAGAAGTGTTAACGTAGTTTCAAGCGCCCGGTGAAGAAACAACAAGAATTTTGTCAACTCGTCTTTCGACAAAGCGTGCAATACGCAAGTCCGGGTTAACAATCCATTTTAGTAGGACTTGAGAGTCTGTCCAAAAGTGAATGCTTCACCGGTAGCAATGCAACGCCTTGGAGACCAGGATCATCAGCTTGCTGCGTATTTGAGCAGCTTCGAGTTCTTTCTGAGAGATTACCCAATTCGATTGGTTTAAAAGTACGAGCTAAAATTTACCCAACAAAATACTCACGCAGGATCTACCGTTGACAATACGTTGTAAATAAATCACGCATTACATAGCGCTGTTTGAGACGTCACAGAAGCCAAGAAGTTGATACCCTATGTTATTACAACTGATTGTCTCGCTTCCAGAATTACAATCGCGAGCAAGACAGAGGTCAGTTACCGCTGCAAGAGTATCAATCCATTTTTCCCATTTACGTAGGATGTCATCCAGAAGCTGGTCGTCTCAGCCGAAACCCGAGGTCACGACCGATTGCAGTATCAGCTTACCTTCAAGAGGTAGGTAGCTGCCATGCCCAAGAGGTCAAAAATGCTAGCAAGTTTGCTTGACATATTACGACAAGTTCTCACTTTGGCCTAAGCTACGTTCTCCCTCCTGATCCGCAGTCTATCGTTTTCCAAGTCCCAGAGCAGTCCAAAAGCTTTGGAGTTTCGTAAGGGTTGTGAGCCAAGATCAACTTCCCGGACACTCTTAGCAAGATCACCCTTAGGCACATCAAGTGAAATAGATGCTGCATCATAGCTAGCAATCCACTTGCGTAGCTTAAATCCCGATTGGCAAACAGATGTCTTGATTCGCCGGCTATAGTCGCAAGATCGGAAAGTGAGTCACAAGCAAGCAGCATATCGTCCATGCAACGGTTCTCTTTAATTGCCATTAAGGTCATCTGACTAGTACCAGTGAATTTTCGTTCACCACGTTTTTTATGGCAGTCAAGGCTATGTAAGGACTAGAGTTTATGCACAAAATGTGTTTCGTAAAGAGGTTTGCGTTTCTCCAATATCAATGTCATTATCTTTGAACCAGATAATGCGAAATAAGTCGCGTTGTTTCTCTGGAATAGCTACTTGAAAAAAGCATATGCTTAATTCAGCAATGCAAGCATATCGTCCGACTCGGAAACGTATCAAAACTTTAACAAGATTATTTTGCAAGTTGGTTTCTGCCAACACAGCTTGATTCAGACATTTACCTTCGAAAGTGGCTGCGCCATCATGGACTACTCTAGTCTTCTCTTGTTTCGTAACAAAAAAGGAAAATACCACACTTTTCTCGTGGCGACATTTCTATCCACCAGGACAATCCACTTTTCATCGACAAGTTCACGAAACGTTTCAAGCAAAATTTGTTTTAAAGTGTCATTTTTTAAGGCCTAGCAACGTACAACCTTGGTACGTTCGAGAGCATATAGTCGAAATTCTTGGGAAAGCTTTTAACAACTTCCATATTTAACGGTACAGGTACTTCGTAGCGATCATTAACTACTGTAATGTCACGCTCCACGAGTTCTTTAGCCTTTTCGTCATTTCTAGACGGTAGAGTGGCCTCGTCTTCTAAAAGATTTATTGTGAATTTTCAATTCATAGTCGCTTTCTTTACAATTACACGTCTTTATTTTTAAACTAGTATGTGATTTAGAATTAGATTCAACAGGGATACGTTCTCAACTCGCGATGGGACCAAGGTAAGTAAGTATACATGGTTTGGTTTTCCTGGGTGACCACTTTCGTACTCACCCAAAACCGTGAGCAAATGATTATCCGCCTGCCCAATTAACACATCAATACATTTTCGTTGGGGAATAGTTGGGATGTTTACTTCCCTGAAGTTCTCCAGTCCGGCAGTGTCTACGGCATGCGGTAAAACGTTTTTATCATTTTTAAAATAAGGCACAACAAAGGCGTTCTTTAACGGAAACTATTCTAACGTAAAGAGGGATTCAAGTTCGAAATTGGTACGGCCTTTGGTGACCGCAGTTTGATCACTCAAAGTGCGAAGAGTTGCTGTTGAATCCGTTTTAGTTTCAAGATTAAGTTCATCGCATAAAGTCTTTGAAATAAGCGTAGCTCAAGATGCAGTGTGATTCTGTGCTATGCCAAAGCTGATTTCCCCGTGTTTGGGTTTCTCACCCTCACGGTGCTAGTATGCAACAAGACCACATGCTGATCAGAAACGCTACAATCAAGCCCCGTAACTTTTTTGTTAGTCAAGCCACTGGAGTGTTCATCCCCGCCCTGTCCTCGTTATGAGCCGGAACGGACGCGTTCTGCCCCCGACCAGTGGCCCCCAAGGTTGGAGCGTCAGCAGCACATGCTTCATACAGCGCAGCCGCATGCTTATTTCTGCTGTTAGGTCCACATTGACAACACTTTGAGATTTGATTGCAGTTGCAAGCCAAATGCCCTCGTGATAAGCAATTTAGCATCAATTAGCATCAATTACTGTTTTTCGTTGTTGTTGTCCTGTCAAATGTTTAAATTTTTTGCAATCAGCTAAAAAATGCCCACTTTTTTCATCGTCAAAGACAAAACAAAGAGGAAGTGTTTCAGAAGGCTGTGTTCGCTGAGAGCGTTTGTAAGGTTGCTCTTCAGGTTGCGCAACTCTGCTCCCTCGAACAATGTTTGACCCCTGCTGGTGATATCTACCAGGAGGATACCCATTGTCTGAGTTAACGGCAACTTGCAGAATGCGAACCTGTTGGGAACTACGACGCTCGCCACCCTTCTGACACTTTTTTTTCCTCCAACTTGAAAAAGGTTCGGGCATAATTAGAAGCGGACACGTTCAGTTCACCTGTCACAAATTTACGTAGCATGTCGAATCTAGGCCGATTTAAATCAGAACCAGTTTTGGTTAAGTAGTCCAGGTATCATCGTCTCTTAAGTAAAACAGGTAGGCGATTTGCCATGTAGAGTAGAAGTTGCCCTGAAAGTTTGTCAATCTCATCGTGAGCATATGCAAAAATTTCTAATTTATTCAAACTTCTAATTAAAAGTTTTTAACGAAGTGATGTTTAAGGTAATTTTTGGCTCATTGCGGATTTCAATAATCTTTGGTTCAAATGTCAGGATTTCAATAATCTTTGGTTCAGATGTCAGAAGCACGCCGTCCGTTGATGCAATCGGTCGAGAGCCTTTTCTGTTCGCTGTGATGTGGACAAAGACTTCATGGGAGCAAAAAATAAATTAATCTTTTCGCATGGTTGGCCAACACAACAGGCTCTGAGAACTTCAAAACGTTGTTTAGGGTATAAAAGTTTCGTCCAGAAGCCGCCTGATTTAATTTTCGTAGAATACAAAGGCCAAATTAGTGCCGTTGCAAGCATTTTGTGAGGCCAGGTTCACAAATTTATTCCTACCCTGCCTTTCAAGATAGGTCTGCATGATTGTCGGTTGATGATTCATAACCACTGCAGGTTGAGAGTTAAATTATGTGCATGATGATGAATCTAGATGTTAAGTCAGCGAAAGTAGCAAAATTTTCAACAAAACATCACAGATTCCATTAAACCACACAGTACAGAATGTATCAGAATAACACAGAAAAAAAACAACAACTAATTTCAGTAAGATTTTGTTTTTGTTTATCTTTCACCAGTTGATCGATGCGTGGCATAACTTTACTAATAGCACATCTGAAGTCATGTCCAGGGGCACTTAGTCGGTTTTGATTTTTTAATTTGATGTTCATAAAAACAGAAAATCCCTGCTCGCATTCCCAAGTAGAAGGAAAAATTAGTAGTTGTGGAACACCGTGGAAAGCTAGCGTTGGGTATGAAGAAGCCATACTACGCCAGAAGTTTATAGCAGAACATTCTTTGCGTTTTCTTTTTTTGCTGTTTGATCCTTCTGCATGTCTATCAGTTCCTCTTGTTCCCCTTTACCGACAGGTAGTCTGGCTAGGTCCTCTGAGAAGGAATCTGTGATGTATGGGCAGCCTGTGCTATCTGAAAATTAATGCTGCAATTCGGCAGTTAGCAGTGAGAGGTGCTGGGTAATCTCTCTGGAAAAATCATCTTTGATTTCCATTTCAAGGGCTGACAGAAATTTAAACATACCATAGCGTTTGTTTTCCACATTTTTCTCCATAATTCCAGCTTTTGGACAAAATCTTCGTGTTTTGAAATAAAGTCTACGACAGTGCAGTTTTGCCCCTGAAATGACAGATTTAAATTATTAAAAGCTTCAAATATATCTGACAAATAATCTTGCAATGAATTCCTCATACTCCAGATCGTTTTGAAAGTTACGGTCTTTCTTTTGGAAAAATAAAAGTAATTCACTCCTCATTTCAAAAAGACGCTTAGTTGTATTTCCTCGCGAGAGCCAGTGCACTTCTTTGGTCTGAGAGGAGAAGACAAGTGTGATCTGAGCCGAGATTTTCACAAAGAACCTTAAACAATCGAGTATTTAAAGTCGATGTTTTAACAAAATTTACAGTTTTGACAACCCTGTTCAAGCACAGTAACAACTTTGCAGGAAGAACCTTTTGCAAAGAGCAAACCTGTGTATGAAACAGTGAACAGTTATGACGCGAAGTGACACAGCTTTGTCATGGCCTTGAAATCCGGACTTTTTACCGAGCATAGAGGGAGTCCCATCTGTCGTTACATCCGACAAGATTTCCCCAATCCAGTTCTTTTTCCTTGAAAAAATTATCTAAAGAGTTGAAAATGTCTTCTCCTTTTGAAGTAGTGGACACCTCACGATTCAACAATAATTTCGTTTTTACAGCATCGTTCTGTGTAAAGCGGACGTAGACAAGCAGTTGGCAGCAGTTCGTGACATTTGTGGATTCATCAAGTTGTAAGGTAAATTCAAACTTCGAGTCTCTTACCCCTGCAATCTCCTGATCAGTGATATCAACTGACATTTCCTTGATTCGTCGTTTCACAGTATTGCGAGAAAGCGATACACAACTAACTCTGCCACTGACTCTTCTCCAATCAAATTTCTGACTAATGTCTTTGCTGTTGAAAAAATAAGTGACTCAGCAACGACATGAGGTTTTTTGTTTTGGGCCACCAGATGAGATACTTCATAGGATGCCTTCACAATTCCGTCATTGTTTCGTTAAAACTGGCCTGTGTGATCCATGCGCTGTCGCTGCACGTTCTTCCCAAGTCGCTCAAAATAACTCTTATCTCAATTCATCTTAACTGCATGATTGGACACAAGATGCCGCTTAAGCAAACTTGGTTTCAAAGCTGCATTTGAAAGGGTTTTCGTACAGGTCACGCACTGAGGTAAGCTATCTCCGCGATGTTAAATAGCAATGAAGCTATACTTATGTAATCTGCGCTATACTTTAGCTTCGACATTTTCAAATATTTTGACAAAAATGTAATGCTGTTCAGGATTCAGCCACTCCACATCGCAAAACCAACATCATAACAAACGCAATTCTACAATTGCTTGACCACATTGCACGCGTAATAGTTTCGTCACAGACACCAGTTACATTGCACACGTAATAGTTTCGTCACAGATAGCATTCACATTGCACGCGTAATAGTTTCGCCATAGACACCATAAGTTCACCCAGCAGGATTGCATTAATAACAATGACAGCAAAGAGCAAGATTGACAGAAGTAGCTTACTGAGTGCAAAATTTAAAACGGAAAGAAATTGAAGGGTTGTTTGCATATTTTAGCAACTCAAAAGTAAATTGTTGCAATAGGCCCACTTTATTAGACAATACTACAATCAGGGTGTCGAACCGAACCTGAACCCAAACCGTAAACCCGAATGAACCGTTTCATTTTGATGAACCCAAACCGAACCTGAACCAGCAAAATTTTACTTCAGTGAACCTGAACCAAACCTGAACCCACAAAATTGTGCTCAAGTGAACCCGAACCGAACCTGAACCCCTAACAAAAGTAAGAATATATTTTTCCATATCCGGATGCCGCGCTGGCGCTGGTACACGCACAATAAGAGCAGTGGTGATCATCAACAGGATCAGCAATTTCTCTTTTTTTTTTCTGGACGAAACGAGTAACGACAGTTAAATTTTAAGTCAATGAATCCGAACCGAACCTGAACCAGTAATATTTTACTTTAGTGAACCTGATCCAAACCTGAATCTCGAAAATGGTGCTCAAGTGAACTCGAACCAAACCTGAACCGCTAAAATATTTTGAGCAGGAGCTAAACCTGAACCCGAACCGTAATTTGAAACGGTTCGACACCCTGACTACAATATATTGCATGCAACGCAGAGCTGCTCGCGTAACACCTCAAAAGCTCCCTCGTACCACTAGTAGTACGCGTGCCACCGTTTGAAAATCCCTGATTTAGTACCTTTTTATATTTAGCGTAGGATTTGCGCAGCTTCATGGTTTTAGTCATTATAGTTCCGAGAAATTATCGTAGGTTTTACAAAACTTCAACGCCTGTTTTAAGCTCTTTATCTTAACGAGTAATTGTCGACATGTGGTCAACAAATTGCGCTTGAGGCTATCCTGCGCAACAGCATTCAATTTTCTAGAGGGTGTATCACTGGGCGGTCGAGATCCCGTCCCAACGGCACCAGACGGACCAGCGGCCTCAATAGATATCTGAACTTTAGCGTCACTAAACAAAGGAAACCCATGGGTAGGTGAAGATTCGCTATCCCCCATGCTATAAAAACACTAAAGAGCAACACCAAAAAAATTAAAGTAATTACAAAAAATAGAACAATCAAGCCGTAAATAATGCCAATGGTTCGTGTTTGTCCGATTCAACCAGTGAGTAGATGCACCGAGAGGGATCTTTACGTCGACGTAAGTGGCGCTTGAAGCTTGAAGAGTCGAAGCTTGAAGCAAACGTTAAAGGCCGTACGACGGTCCAAATAAGAAAATTCTTCCCAGCACGTTCACGAAGAGAGATTTAACTTTGGATTGTACCAGAAGTTGCGTATCCAGAAAAGGAATCGACAAACAGAACGAAAACCGATTTCTCAAAAGCGGGATCTAACACGGCTTAAAAGTTCCCAAATCTCTGAAGATGCTCAAAATGGGGGGTACAAAGCCAGAATCTCACTTTCTTAACTGAAGGTTTGAAGGTACAACAGTTAATTTTTATGTTGCGGATTCAGCTCTTGCATCTAAAGCTAATACCGGGGTTCCAATCCAGAGGGAGCCTAAGGATTTTCACTGTCTTGCTGTTCTTGAACACTCAAGTTCCAACCCAAATACTATATTGTTTTTCTTGATAATGTAACTAAAAACGATCGGGTCTGAAACAAATAAACCAACCAGGAAAGAAAAATAACAGCAGCAAAAGCAGCAAATTAACTTTTGTTTACCCCGATCTCTAACTCAACGAACGCTAAACCTATAAAAATTAAAAATGGCCTGCTTGCAGATGTGCCAAGAAAACTAATAATAATCACCCATAAAATGTAGCTAGGTGTGGTGAAGTATACCCGTAGTCACGTGATTTTAAAACTGTTCACAAATTAGGAGCGGAGGGCGCTCGAAAACTTATTCCAGAAGTGCAAATCTTACAGATTTGCAGTAGTTTGATAACTGCGCAAAACCGGTTGCAAGGCAAACTATCATGCTGGAACAAAAGTTGAAATTAACTGCTCATTTTATTTTTTTAACCAAAAAAGTATTTAAAGTGCGGTACCTCAAAATGCTTAGTTTACATGCAGTGCATAAGCATAAAAAGTTTGTATTTGCAGGCTCGGAAGTGAGGCTTTATTTCATTACCTTGAGGACAAGTACGATGGTGTTGACAATACGTGGTGTAAAAAAGTCCCGAGTGAGGTTCAGTTCAAGCATGCTGGTCACGTGTTCTGGTTGACCATTATCAATAAAGATGATGACAATAGCGAAGAAGAATGAATAATGATTGCTTTGTCAGATGTTTGTGCGATTTGAGAATAAAGAATTACCGCAATGCTGCCGTTAATGTATATAACGTCATCAACTAGTAATACATTAATTTCATGTGTGATTTTGCAACAAGTTTCATACATTTGTAGGAATTTTTGTGCAGTATTTCAAATTTTTGTAAAAATGCTTATTAAACGCTGATTGAAGACAGTTTGCGAAATGAAAACGAATGAAGTTATTTTGAAAGATGTACTTGTTTGCAGAAGCTTTGATTGTTGTGTTTCGTTTTCTAAAATTATCAAATGAGGCATCGATCAATGTTCGTGTATTATATTTTTTGTAGTCATGGTTATCACATTTTTTGCATTAAATTAATTGTATTATTACATTTTTTTGTATGGTATTGCTATGATTGATCTAACGTAAGTGATGTTTGCTAATCAATTATTTATGAATATATTATGAAGAAATCAATTGCATTTTTACTCGTAAGAATTACTAATTTTCAAAACAAACTTGTCTTTTATTGGATTATTTTATACCATTTGACATAGTTGTGTATCGCGTGATGTATCATTGTATTTAAAGCTGCAAAATATTTTTGTCCTTGCATAGGAAAAATTAGTTAACGATTTCTGTTTAATACCTGGATATTTTAATAAAGAAACTGTTTTACCGTCGCCATATGTTGCGAAAAAAATTAATTAGCAGAGCACTTGTTCGATTATTTGGTAAAATTGATTGTTGTCTTTTCTACCGAGCAAATTAGTGAAGTTTAATCAAAAATTATTATAGTATACTGACGGCTTGTTTTTAGCACTGCATTCCATAGTAAGTTGTCGTATATAGGGTATTCATCCATTATTTTTGCAAATCTAAGTATTTTATAACTTGTAATCTAGCTCGTTCAGCAAATGCGAAGTAAGAAAAAATTGAATTGCTTAATTAATGTAGCATTGTACAGTAGCTACTAATTATCATACTGCAATTAAGTTTGTGAGAGTACATCTGAGTTTCTTTTTACTTGTGTAAGAAGCCATCTACCATTTTTACATAATCATCAAATTTCTGGACAAACCTAACATTAGACTTTTCTAAAAACATTTTAATTTTAAAAATGGATTGGTTTCGTTTAAGCTGTTGTTTCGCGGATAGTTTTTTTTTATAGCCCAAGCTTAGAACTATTTTTCCATTTGCGGTTATTTATTCAGTACTCACTGAAGCGGAACCACTGCTGATGCAAGTCAATAGTTCGTTTATTTTGTTCTTCATGTAACATAAATTTTCGGAATATCGCATAGGTTTGCTGCAAAATCTACACTTCTTGCTATGACTTAGATTGTAAATATTTTTGTGTTTGTTTTTTGTATTTTAATAAATTTATTTTAATCTAATCACACTTTAATAATTGATTTATTCTTTGTGTAAAATTTTGCATTAGAGTTCGCATTTTCCATACGTTGCGATTGGCTATCCTTTACCGTATGCTAAATTTCATTGTACATTTTGTGAAATTCTCTGTACGGTAAGTACTCGTATATCACGATGTTAAATAAGTTCTTTGCTTTAATTGTAATATAGCATTTTGTCGTATTTTGCATTGCTTTGAAACAAAAGATGGCAACATATTCATTTATTATATTGTACGCCAATGTATATTGTGAGGTAGTAGAATTAGTGCTATTGTAAAACATTAATGTACACTTTGCATGCCACGAGCGTATTATTAGTATCAAGAAACTTGTGTACGTAGATCCATTTTGTATCTTGAGTCGTTGTATTTTTTTACTGTAACATCATTTATCTGCTGGCTTAAAGCTAATGCTCGAATTACAACATAAATACTATTCAGGCGTATCATCAATATTATTGCATATTATGTCATTGATTTTGATTATGTCATTAATTTCGCATAGTGTATTGTTGATTTGTTTAAATGAAAAAAAGTATTATTAGATCTTTAATCCGTAAACTTTGTTAATCAATTTTCGATTTTGATGTCTAGAGCAATAAAATGCGTTTATAGAAACATTTTTTATTTAGCCGCAGCTTTATGATAGTGTCGTATAGGTTTTAATTACGTTTAAATTGATGCATGTATTATACTATTTGGTTCGTGGTGATGTCGTGTATATTACGTTGGCGTATGGCACTATTTTTGTGGTGCATTTTGACCCAAGACTTGCAAACTGAAATCAAACAAGACAAGCCTTGTATCCTGCTTTGATCGGTTCGGCTATAATTTGCACGATTGAGAAGCTACCGCATTATACTTTTAACGAGGTATGATAAACTTGCACAAATCTTGTATATTATTGATGAACTTGAGCATTGAACGCAGCAATGTTGATTCTAAAGAAACTGTATGTAAACAGCATTTCGAATTAACGTGTAACAATTTAGCAATTTAGTACAAATGCAACCGTAAACACATTTTTTAGTGATTACGATTGATTTTGGTTGCAGTCGCTCGATTTCGTGTTTTAGATGCAAATAAACAAACCAATCGTAGCAACAAACATGCTTTGGTCTTGATAGTCCAAGCGCCAACTAAATATTTCAGAGTAATTTTATATCGATTCAAAAGCAGGGTGTCGAATCGTTTCAACTAACGGTTCGGTTTCAGGTTTAGTTCCTGCTCAAAATATTTTAGCGGTTCAGGTTTGGTTCGGGTTCACTTGAGCACCATTTTCGAGGTTCAGGTTTGGTTCAGGTTCACTCAAGTAAAATATTACTGGTTCAGGTTCGGTTTGAGTTCATTGACTTAAAATTTAACTGTCGCTACTCGCTTGGTCCAGAAAAAAATCAGTTCAGCAAGTTAACATAAAACCAATATCCCATCTACCCAAACATTCTCTCATAATACTACCAGTACCTCATTGCGCACATAAGTCTCGTACAGTATCACAATTAAAAAGTATTGTTATCTTCTTAATCTACTCTTGGCCTTATCCTTCCAACGCAACTGAACAAACAATTCACTTGGAGAAACTTCTTCAATACTTGTCGTCTTGTTCTTTAAGCCACAAGCTTAACATTTTACAAAGAAGAAATAAAAAAGTCAATCACTAAAAAGTAGCTGACACTTTCACACTTATATATCACAGCGCACTATCTACTGTAATCACCTGAAAACAGCAAGTTTAAAAAATGACAAGGTAGTAGATGCTGAAACATTAACAACCTACCAGAGTAACCTGTCTAATAAATTGCTGTAGCTTACTCTGTTTGGCCTGTTCCTCTGTCTACCCAGCTCTTATCCTTCCAAAAAAACGGTTATCCTGGCAGCTGTGCTGGTCATTCTTCAACTGGACTATTAGACAAGTGCTGTGTTCAACCACGGTCAACATACTTCAACGTTACGGGTAGGCCGAAACCAGATGTTGTGCCAGTGCCAGAGAGAAGCCTAGGTAACTGGTAATCGGAGTCTCTTATTTTTTACTCCATTCCTGCTTTGAATCCAACGAGAAGCTAGTCATGCGAAACTCACGCAGGGAGCCGCACTCAAGCGTAACGGTACGTCGCTTACGTGATGTTGGCGGTAAGTTAAATTTCTTTGCGAAGTACTTCGAGGCAATTCTTAGAACAGAAGTAGAGCACAGCATTGAGCACTGTAGGCCTACTACTGTTGTCTGGTAGTAGCTAGCATTAGAAAAAGTTATGCAATGCAGTAGGCCTAAAGAGCAGAGTGATTGACTGATATAGGTAGAGTGGATTTAGGTTAAAAAAGTTATGCAAAGAGTTGGTTTAGGTGTATTACGTACTAAATTATAACACATAGGTAACAACAGAATAACAGTAGCCTAGCCTTACTCATTAGGCTAGTACTGTAAATCTGTAAATGTATAACCATGGTCTATAAATTACATAGTCTGCCGACGCGCGTAGTGGCAAACTTTTTACTTAGCGCCACCTATTGACAGGTTAGTACTTTTGGTTTGCAGAATGCGAGAGTGGTAGGTAATTGTACAGTCAGTAGGCTAAGTAGGCCTAGTTAATCTGTAAAGTGAGGTTGATACATGATTACAAACGGTAAAAAATTCAGAATTTATGTTTAAAGAAAACAAAAAGGTTACAAAGACAGTGTCAAGTCCCTAGCGTAATTGATTAGCAGGAAAATAGATGGTTTTGGATACTGCCAAACCAGCCTACCTTAATACTTAAGGATTTACCGGTAGGCCTACCTATTGGGTACCGTAATCTATATCAAGTGATTAAAACCTGACCTTGCCAGTAAGCTTGATAAGGAGAATATGAATTTGGCAAAAAAGTTGAATCAGTAGGTGTTAAAGTGTAGGCCTATTCCTTTTATTGTGACGGATTGTCAGATCAACACCAGAACCTTCAGAACTGAAACAAAAGACAGGATTACTTTCCCTCTGAAGTAAATTAGTCAACAGCATATTACCAGTCTGAGCTAAGTTGAAAAGCACCTTACACTACAGTATGATTCAACATGCGGTTTATAACATAATTTTATAGGCCTATTAGTACTACCTGCTAAAAAATGTAGGTTAGTTAACAAGGACTATCTTTTGTAAAAGTAACTTGGAGAATTACCGGTAATTGAAACTGAATGTCATTAATTATTGTACACTTTTTTATGTAATTATTCCATAATTGAGAGTACCGGTAGTTGTTTTCATGCAGTTGTAATTTTAAAAAAGTTTTATAATAGGCTATAGGCCAAATCATTTTTTACATTTAACAAATTTTAAATTTGCTGCTGTGCATTTATGGGTTTTTAATCAGTTCAAACTCGATGTCTTCATCAAATTTCTCAGCTGGTAAATATTGCTGCTTACCTGGTTGCACATCATCATCCTACACGCCAAATGTATCTTTGTTTGTTGTTCCAAGTGGCAAAAAAAATCGTCGGTATGGAGATGCTGCTAATATGCAAACATGGAGTGAAGATTTTTTAAAAATTTTGTTCAAATATCGTGCTCCATCAGATAAAAATTTTGGAAAAAGGTGCAAAAATGGAACTGCGTATATTTGCAGTGTTCATTTTGAGGATGTTCATATTCAGAGAACAAGTAAAATGAGCTGGTTGAAGTATGGAGTATTACCCTCTAAGAGCATGCCTCAAAAAAGTATAACTACTAAAAGTCCTGTGAAGAGAAAATCCATTGTAAAGCATGAATTACCGGTTAAAGCTAAACGAGTTTGTCAATACAAAACCTTGGATGAAATACGGTCACATTTTTGGTCTTTGAAAACTATAAGTAGTCGTTGGGAGCTTCAGTATGTACCAGCAGAAAACATTGCGAGTTCTTCAACAGGAATTCCATCAAAGTCATTTTTACGATTATCATTCTGGAATCCGGTTAACTATAGAATTAGAGCTGTTCCACATTATACAGTATTGATTTATAGTAGTTTCGAGTTTCAAATTTATATTGACAGTTTTGTTCTTCCCTCTGATCATGATCTTTATAATTTGTCACTAATTGGAAGCAATGCTGCAACAGTTAAAGATGTTTTATTGGCTACTGAAAATTATAAGCTATGTGATGGATATTATGCAACTGCTGGTCAACGATCTTCAATTCCGATATTAAAAGAAAGTTCTGCCACTACATTTTTGTCAACATTGCATTTAAGGTAAGCTGATAACTGTAAATGAAATTAGACATCCTATAAAAAGTAGCCTACTAATTATTTACCAATATATAACTTGTGGAAAAAATTTATAGCCTACTTGTGCTCCCACTTTAATAAAACAATGTAGGGTGTTCCTGAGTCCCTGGTTAAGTACGTTGCAAGTTGTAAGTTTTTCTCTATCTGTGCTTTAGTTGCAACAGTTCAGCCATTTTAAGCAATTATGCTTGCATGAGTCCTTTAGCTTAAGGGGCTGTTCATAAAAGACGTCCGCACTCAGGGGGGTAATAGATTTGCGGGCAAGGGGGGAGGGGGGGTTTCTGGAATGCGGATCTCCATATTTCAACTTTTTCCGCGTCGGAAAATCGCAGATTGTTTTATTTCGTTTTCGGTTTTCCGGGCCAGTGTGAACCACGCATAAAACGTACAGTCAGATGATAGCAATCACTAGAGGAGGGCAGTATCACCCAGAAGCAGCTGCAGTGTATTTGGCCAAAGGAGAAATTCCGTATGGTTTGTTTAATCCAGTAACACCTGCAGAAAAATTAAAACCACGCTTGTGCTCAGTATGCCATGTTTACTTTCCATCTGCTGGTAAAATTAAACTAGACCTAACATAGTTCTTAATGTAACTGGATGATTGTAATCTGTTATTAGCAACCTTCTATATATTGAACTTTTGTTTCTTAGATACATTAGCACTAGCTGCCTCATTGGTTTGAAAAAAAAAATTATCTTCTGCTACATGTTCGAACTGTCTCCATCAGTGCATGCTATCTTCTCTGTCTGATGAAAGAAAGAAAAACTTGGTGAGCACTCCATTGCTTCGCACTAATAACTGCAGTATGGAGAGAGCTAAATATTCTGCTCTTGTCAGCACCAAGAGGTATGTAATCATGCTGGCATTACTTTATTGTGTGTGTTCATCTCTTGCATTAATTTGAGCATATCATTTCTTATCATGTTACTCTGTATGTGTTGCAGTAATGTACAAAGCAGCATATTGCACAAAAAATAACTTTTTGTAGATTTGAAGAATTAGAAAAAGAGTTGGCAGTTAGTGGAGCTAAACCAAATTGCTCAGTTCAAGCCATTGTTGAAAATGTGATTTCAAGCAGTGAAAAGGATAAGCATAGCTTCCTCAAAGAATGGTGGGCAACTCAGTGCGCAAACCTTCATGTGCCTAATCATTTACGTCGTTATCCTCCATCAGTGATTAGGTATGCATTAGTTATTGGAAATTCAATCTGTGAAAGAACTGCAGTTATCAATATAAAGCCTAGATAATATTAGCATTTCAACAAGTTAATACCGCTACATTAAAGCCTAGATATACAGGGTGGGCCGTAAATAACGCACCAAAGCATATTAAACAATATTGATAATAATAACACCAAAGCATATTAAACAATATTGATAATAATAATAATATTTCACATCACAATTTACTTTTAATTCTTGGGTGCGTAACTTACGGCCCACCCTTTTGTTATAATTATCAGAATTGTTTTATATGCTTTGGTGCGTTATTTACGGCCCACCCTGTATATTTTTGCAGTTTTCATTACCGGTAAGTTTATTTAGTTTTACCTCTGGAGCCTTTACCTTTGGCAATATTTAGCATAGTTTGGGCTAGCACGTCAGCATTGATACAGGGGTGTAAAGTAGAATGTTGCATCTAGACTAGCGTACAAGTTGTTTTAGTAGAGAGCTGTTAGAAAAGGGTTATATACGTTATACATCTTCCAAGTAGCTAGCTATATCTATTACATTGACATGAATAGCGAGAAAGCAAAGTACATAATATAACTTTTTAAAATTAGCAAATATTTTGTATGGTTTAAGGTATTGCCTTTGCCTGTACGCCAAAAGTCCAGCTGCATATCAAGCAATTCGTGATGTTTTGGTTTTACCATCTCCTTCAACACTTCGGTTGGAACGTAACAAGGGAGGTGTTGTACAGCCTGGGATTCAATTAGATCTTTTGCAGCGATTGACTTGTGCAGTTGCTAAAGTTGAGCATACACATGAAAGAATGGCTGTAATGATAATTGATGAGATGACAATTAAAGGTGGGCTTTGTTTGTTAGTTACCGAAAGTTGATTTTGTCTTGAGAATTTTTCAATTTCCTTTTATTTTTTCTCACCTAACCTACCACCTTTTTCCACAAGTCGGCCTTGGACCGTTAATGAAAAAAAGAAGACAAATTGGAAAATTTGATGCCAACCAAATAATTGCCCGGGCCGGTACACAACTATTGCATATTACGTGTGTGTTGGACATACCAAGCAAGGTTACTGGTACAAATATTATTTAGCTGAAATATTAGCACCATATAAACGCCCACCTATAGTAAGCGCCATCGGCGCACTAAAAACTGTGTAAACTTATAGAAAACTCCGGTATTCTTCATTTTGTTTTGAGTTGTGACCGTAACACAAGCTTGCTTTATTGTACAGATGATTTAATTTACCAGCCATATAGTAATGACGTCATCGGTTATGCTGATACAGGTGATGACTCGATCAATTCAATGGGATCTTCTGAAGAAAAAGTGGGCTGATCACATGTTGGCTGTGTACGTGAGAGGTGTGTGTATTAAAGAAACTGTTTCTCATATCTGCATGTTTATATTAAATGAGTCGATAAAACCAGTGCATCTTTTTTTTTCTCTCTAAATGCCGGATTATGTTTGCGCTTTGTCACTGTTTGGTAGTGTTAATTTTTGGCATGGAAAGAACCTGATGGCTGATGTGTTTAGGAATCACCAACAAGGAGCTGGATGCATTGTTGCGTTTTACCCCACCAAAAATCTTCGATCACTGCAGTTAATGTGGATGATATATAATGCTGTGGTCGAGATTGAAATGCATTCTGAGATTTTGATTTGCGCTATTGTGGGTAAGTAGACTTCGAAACTATGCTATTGTCCATGAGTCAAGAGACAACTTAGAACGAAGTAAACTACCTGTTGTGCTGTCATGCTCTTTAATGATATAAAAGCCTTCTTTAAAATATGCTCCACTTCTCTTGCGTGTAGATGCTTTATGTTCTGGTGATTAATTAATTTTGTCAGCATAGTTATATTCATACGTTAGTTCGTCAATTCTGCTAATGCCTTAATGAATATTTCTTTCTTTGATTTTGTAGGCGATGGATTGTCTACAAATATGTCAGTGTTCAATAACTGAGTCAGGAAGAGTCAGATGGTGTCAAGTATCGAGCAAAACATCCTCTTGATGACTCTAGGTACAATTACTCCTCGCTGGGATGCTAAATCTAGCATATATTATCAGGCTTGTTCATGGACATATCTTTCTGTTCCATCCTATCCCATCCCATAGCAATTCATGCCTGTCCCACTCCATCGTATCGGATTCCCATCAGAATGCAATTCAATAAAGATAATTAAATTCATGAAAATTTAAGTATAATGCGTAATAGATAGGACTACGTGTACAAAGAAGATTATAAAACAACAAAATTTATTGACTTTGTTACTTTAATTGAGGGGATAGGCCTACAAGCTTGTAAAAAAAATGCTAAGAGAAGATCTTTTATAAAAAAAAGACTAACAAAGAATTGTTTAAGGTAAAAAGTGTTAAACGTGAAGTTAAGCATGACGTCATCAAGAGGCTATCAAATGGCTACTGTCCATAGGTCCCATGGGGATGGGAAATGCAATGCGTGCTATCCCATCCCATCGGACATTTCCCATGGGAATCCCATTTTCATGATGGACAAGCCTGTATATTGTATTGCGTGTTAGGTGGTATAAGTAAGAGAAGTAGGAAGTAGCTTTTGCCGGAGCAACAACAAATCTTCAAACTATCGGAAGTTAAACACTAGATAAAACTTAGGTATTTCTGCTGCAACCAACTCTGAATCTTTTGTTTTTTTAGATATTTGTTTTTTATCTATGACCCGCCTCACCTTATCAAAACGGTTCGAAACAATATTTTAAATTGCAAAAAACGTTTGTGAACAAGTCCTACTTTGGTTGGAACGTCGTTAAAGAAATTATCGAAGAGGATCTGCTGCTTGGTGATTTGCGTTTTTTCCCCAAATTAACTGCTGTGCACGCTAATCCATCTTCTTATGAAAAATGAAAGTTAGTGTTGCAGCCCAGACTTTATCTCATACTGTTGGGTTGGAACTTAAACGGAAAGGTCACGAAGAGTTTGGGAAGTTTGTTATGCTCATAGATGAATGGTTTGATATGATGAATACTAGCTTCTATCATGCACAACGCAAAGAAAAATGTAACATGAAACCCTTTTTAGTAAATGATCAGTTCACAGCTGAAAGGCTTTTATTGGTTGAAGAATGAATTTATTGGATATTTTCGTAGTTGGAAACATGAAGTGCAGTCAACTAATCTTGTTTCATCTGATGCTGGTCGCAAATCCATGTTGCTTAGCAAAACGACAGAAAGTGGTCTGCTTATGACAACTAAAGCGATGATTAATTTAGTCGAAGATTGTTTCTCCGCTGGCGCTAAATTTGTAATGACTCGCCGAATAAATCAAGACCCCCCTTGAATCTCATTTTGGGCACCAACGTCAACGTGGAAGGAGATCAGATGCACCAACAGCACCCATGTTTGCTTACAATGTCAGGGCTATTAATTGTTTTAGAATGAGCGTGATTGGGTCAAACGTGACGCAAGAAAACTCTTGAAAGAGATGTAATCTCCAGTCTACATCTGGTTATACACTTAGTAGCGCCGTTTAAACTTTTATCATGTTATGCCTTGAGAATCGAACCAGGCATTATGGTTTAGCCCAGGGGTCTCAAACACACGATCCGCATGCGATTTTGCGTTTAAAAAAACAGTACCTAATTGCTTGAGGTTTGTAGCCTACTTTCTCTTTAACAGCAGCACCGTTTTTTCAAAGCACAAAAACACTTTACTGAGTCATATCCCCTAATCACTCTGTGTATTTTTGTCTAGTTTATCACTTGCTTTATATTTTGTCGCTTCGCAAGTCGTTATGAAAGAATGTAACATACATTGGCATTATGAAACAATGAATCAAGAGTTCAAGCCTATAGTATCGACGCTCTTTTTCTTGTATGGCTGCAGTGCATAGAGGTAACGACATGGTTATTAATGAGAGAAGTCTGGGACTCTGGTAACTAAATTCTTAATAATCCGTTGGTAATGCATGTATAGATCACTATAATTTTTAAGCTCTTTGTTTATGCATGCGTTTTAATTCGTAGAAACCGTTGGCGATCAATATAGAATCCTGAATTCATAAATTGGTCGTCGACGCGTAAATATTTGTAAGAACGGTAGAAAGTAGGGTTGCCAACTTAGTGTTTAACAATTCCGGGTCACGAGACGCTAGACGTCAATTCCGGGGCTGTCCCGGCCATTTTGGACGTTTGGCAACCCTAGCAGAAAGGCAGGCGGATTACTACGTCGTTACGCACTTCGCCCGTTTTATTCATTAATTTTTCACTTTAGTGCTATTCTGTTAAGTTGGTGTGGGCCTACTTTATTGCTTCTTTCTTTAACGCTGATGCATTTTCCTCGATACGGCACCGCCTGAATTTTTTTCGAATCCAACTAATTCACTCGAGTTGAAATAGTCAGATGATCGAGTTATTTTGCTATCCCATTTCCGAATATAATTCTGGCACTTTTCTGTGTGCAGTGGCAACTTACTTATATTCATATTTATGCAGTCTGTCTAATATTCCAGTTTTCAATTTTTAGAGTTATACGCAAGTCTTAACGTATGTTGTTTTGCATTATTTTTAGCTCTGCTCGTATTTGTGTTTTTGTTATATCGTGGCTAAAAATTAAAGGCTATTACTATTAGTACTGCGAAAAGTGTTTTTTTACGTTGCCGAAAGACGTAATGTTATGATAGTTGTACTGTAGTTTTATCATCATCGCGTGATACGCTGATGCGTGTCACGAGTTAGCGGTCCTCATCTCCACTACTTAGCACCTAGGCAACTCAGCTACGCACGTAAAGAATACCTCAGCGATTGAATCCCTGGCAGCAGCAACACGTCGCTACAGTTTAGATACAGACTCACACAAGCAATCCAAATATTTCAAATAAAATTTTTTTTGCCAAAATAATAATAATGTACCGGTCCAGCACAATTGTGCCACAGTAAAATTAAAAAATACAATTGTCCATCATACCAAATAATCGTCCATCATACCAAGTATATAATATCATCATACCAAAAATATTCATCAACTATGTGTGGCCCAAATCAGTTCCGTATAGAGACAGTACTTTCATTTTGTAGCATCCACAAAAAGTTTGTCAATACCAAATATCCAGAGTAGAAATAAATTATTCATCACCAAGCAACATCAGTGTTAGTAAATGTTATACAAAGTAATTTTAAACCAAAAAAGTACCGTATTTATGAAAAAATAAGAAAATACATAGTGTTAGAAAAAAAGCAGTAAAATATATAATCCATGCTCACTATGAAAACAAACACTATACCTTAGATGTTATCCTAAATTAATTCAACGAACACATTCTCTGTTAAAAGATAATTGGCAGTTTGAGAGAATCAGCTGACACATTATATTGATGCACTAGCATTTATTTACTCATTTCCAGCGAGTGGACTTCCAAACTTTTTACCGTGCGAAACCAAATTAATGTAAACTATTTGTTAGCATAAACTGGGGGCCCAGGGCCTAACTGGGGGCCCAGGGCCTAACTGGGAGCCCAGGGCCTAACTGGGGACCCAGGACCTAATCGGGGGCCCAGGGCCTAACTGGGGGCCCAGGGCCTAACTGGGGGCCCATGGCCTAACCCCCTAAACTGGGGGCCCAGGGCCCCGTAACTGACAACCAATGGGCCTGGGCCTTAATTCAATTTTTTAACAAATTTAATGCAAAACCTGTTAAAAATTTAGGGGCTTTGTCCTAAAAGTTGAGACTCCTGGGCCTCGTTTAACCTTTTTATGAACTTAATGCAGTAATACACATGCATAGCCAAGGCGGGCGGTCCCCAATTGAAATACCATTAATGATAAAAAAAAATTATGGCAAAATAGCCTAGCGAAATGCAGTTGCAGTCTCTTTTAGCAATTATGCATACAATAGTAATTAATAATAATATTAATGACACCCAATGGGCCCCGAACTTACGATCAGGGGGCCCGGGGACCCAAACTGACAACCAGGGATCCTCGGGCCTCCAACTGAAAACCAGGGTGCCCGGGGCCCCTTAATTCAAGTTTTTAACAGTTTATGTGCAAAACCTGTGAGAATTCTAAGGGTTTTTCCTAAAAGTTGTAACCCCAGGCCCTCGTTTAACGGTTTTGTAACTTAATGCATCAACACAGGCATAGGCGTAGCCAGGGGGGCCCGGCCCTCCCCAATCGAAATGCCACCAATGATAAAAATGTGAAAAAAGCCTTGTTTCGTCAGTTTCAGTTTCTTTTAGCATCTTCGCGTATTACAGTACACGCGTACAGCAATAATTAACAATCATATTGACAACCAGGGGCCCGGGCCCCCTCAATTCAATTTTTGTCAGCCAATTTAAATGTATAACCGGGTGAAATTAAAGATTTTTCTCTTAAAAGTTGCTACTTCAGACTCTCATCTAACCTTTAATGAACCAAATGCAATAACTAGATCCAGATTTACCATATGACGCAGTGCCAGGGGCCCCGCGCTCAGATGGTAAGACTTTTTTTAGTCTTCACCTATATTTGGCAGGAAGATGTTGCAATAATCCCCAAAGTACCAGGGGCCCCGCGAAATGTAAATCTGACCTGGGAATAAAATGGGTCGTAGGCGTAACCATCTATTGCACGATTTTGCAATAACAGTTCACCTCCACCTTGCCAGTTCTTAGGCGAAAAAATATTTTTGAAAAAAAAAAGCTAGGGGAAATGCTCATTGAACAAATTAATGAATTTGAATTGAAGGGGCCTGGAACCCCTTGCCGCATATGTACTCCTATAACTGGTTAATTTCATAATAAAACAAAATGTCTAAGGCAAATCTATGAGGTGATTATCTGCTAAAATATTGCTGGAGGGAGTGCATCGTACTTCCTCCTACCTGGGCCAAATCACTAACAAAATTTAACACCAAACTACAAGATTTTAAACGTGTTTTGGACTTAAATTGCAAGTAAAGGGAGGATTGAACCATTTAATTTTTTCCAATTGGCTTTCAAATGTTAAAAGTCTAGTTCTTTCAAATGGCTCTGAACACGTGCGAAATGTGATCCAATGGCATTAAAATAGCTTTATTTTCGCAAAAAGTTCCAAAATATCGCCTAGCGGCTGGGGGCTTCGCCCCCAGACCCCCATAGCCTCCGGCGGCTGGGGGCTCCGCCCCCAGGCCCCCGTCTGCGATGCGTTTGAGTTACACTAGTTTACTCAACGCGTTTCCAATATAGACATTTGCACTTTCAACCATTGGTTTAAGCCATCTCTCTTTGGCAAACAAAAGGCCGCGACTTCTGATCCTCCATTCTACGATATCTTTGCCCCATAAAAAGTTCCTCTTTTGAGAATTTATGATGACGTCATTGCAGGTCATTTGTGGTTTGGGCCCCCCCAATCAAAAATCCTGGCTACGCCTATGTGTCCTGAAATATTGTAGTGGGGTTAATTTGGACTGCGTTCGTAATCCCTTTGAAGCTTTGCGCAATTTTGACTTATGCTAAGCTTAATTTGATATATAACACGATAGCATGCGAGCGCAACGAACGAATGGTCATTTTTACTGCCTTCTGTTACAAAAAATTTAACGCGCTAGCTGCATTTAGCTAGTAGACTACGTATTAAACGCTGCTAAATACTAAACTGATCATTTAATTGCAGTGAAAAAGCGCATGAAAACGGAATGAGCGTTAAAGCATGCTAATCTAAACTGACTTGGCATGGTTGCATGACCATGAGAATCAAAATATACGAGCATTAAAAAACAAAACGCACCACCTCAAAAACGATCAAACAGCATAAGTAATACTGCAAGGCGAAAAGATCTAAGCAAGTACATAAACTTAAAATCACATGCACTTCAACATTGTTCGAAAGAGACTTGCACTTATTATTCGCAATTAGATAATTTATCCACAAACTTTAGTGCTAAAAATGTGATAGATCGTTGGCAAATGTTTAATGAATAATATGATGACAGAGAGATTACTGTAGGCCTACTACTTATGGTTGAAATGCGACTTAAATTTTGACTGTGATGCATGTATAAAAAGTGCAGCACTTTATTTCTAATCTAGGCTTTATTACAAATTATATGGAAGCATGATGGAACATAACCATTGTCGCGCATTTCTTTAAAAAAAAAAAGATCAAATGAAATTCTATAGAAGTTTGTCGCTTTATGAAGTACTTTACACACACTCTTTCCAGGTAGTCCTATTCGCAGTTAGTGCAAAGTTTTAAGATTTTTTCTAAGCGCACTAGTCTTTAACCGTTTCTTCCGCAATTGATTTCGAGCACATTGTTTAGCATGAAAGTAAGATCGCATGCGCACATATCGTCTCATCATCAACATTAAACATTTATCATTCACTTCATCCATAAACTTATGAACTTTAATCTGTGAAATGATTTCGTCTTCGGGCACTTTTTTGCACTTCGCATTGTTCTATATTTGTGTTCCAGTTCCGAAAGAAGGTTGAGAAATTCTGGCTTGGCTGTAATTAATTTGTCATCTCTATCACGCTTAGCAAATATCTCATGCAACTGAGAATGAGGCAATTGTAACGTCGCACACCAATTCCTGCAAAATACGATGATTTACACAAATACAATAAGCTAGCTAGCAAAAACACAATGGTCCGTCAACTAAGCTGACAAATGTTTTAAAATCTGGACTGCGCAACAACGTGAGATGCTAAAATAATAAATCCTCCACCACATGGCTGTTTGCACTGAATAGAGGAGCTGCCTTAGAAGCAGTAGACCCAGGGTTCGATTCCAACTCCAATCTCCTGACTCGATAATTTACATGTATTCCATAAGAAAAAGGATTTTTAAAACAAACTGCTGCGTGAAACTTCGCATAATGATAATCAAACTGGTTACAATAACACAAAGTATTTAATATCACGTATGCCTAATTGTGCAATGGCATTTCATGAATTACAGTACATACCATACCTTTCTTTTTCATAATGATAATCAAACTGGTTACAATAACACAAAGTATTTAATATTACGTATGCCTAATTGTGCAATGGCATTTCATGAATTACAGTACATACCATACCTTTCTTCTTCAGTTATCCCAGGCTTTTTTTTAATCCAGTGAATTAAACTTCCAGCTAGGTAATGAACAACGTGCCGATCACTCTCTGTAATTTCTACTATTTTATCAGAAGTTTCTTCGTTTAACAGCTTACGATTCTTCATTGCTAATAGTTTTGGAACAACTTTTCCAATAACACACTTGATGTGGCGATTAGAAAATACCTGCAATATATTCATAAACAGAGACAGTGACATAATTAACTTCAACAAATAAATACTGGTAACAGCTTTAAACATGTTAAGCAAGTGTTATTTAAGGAAAACTAGAATAAGGAAATTACCAAAACAGGCATATGCTAATCTAACTACTCTACACATCTTAATTAGATTGCGCAAAAAAGCAAGCAGGCTACTAAATTAATGTATTTGCGTGTTCATTGAGGAATCAGTCAGTAATTGAAGTAAAACAATAAACATGCAAATCAATTAATAGTAAACAAGTGGATCATCTGGTGCATAATGAAAGAGTGAAAATACTTTCACTTGACAGTGAACACAAAACATAAGTTGAAAATAATTGCAATAGTTGTCTTCCTCTAATAAGAAAACAATAAAAGTGTGTAGGTATAAAGCAACCATTTAATGAATATCTTGACCATTTTGGCAGATCATAACATTACTTGCTTTCACTTGATTCTTTTAAGTGACTGCAATTAAACAGTATATTTCAAGAACTGCATGAAATTAATGCCTTTTCTAAGGGTGCTGTGCCTTTGTACTGAACATAGAAATGGAATTTGGAACCTGTGATCATGTATCAAACATGCACAAACCATTAAATGATGCGGTTAGATTAAAAATATACATTTAAAATTATTTAAATATCTAAAAATGTAGTTAAACCATATAATCAAGTATACACACCTTGCCATCATCATAAGAAATGTTGATTTCAAAAGTTTTTTGCATTAACTTGCCGCATGCTTGCAAGGCTGCTTGCTCCGTTGCTGTGTGCAATAATATTTCTAAATCATCTTTCAGAACTTTGTAACAACTGTCTGCAAGAGAGCAAGAGTAGCCTCTGTCATCCAAACTAACTTTGATCAATTCGCGTATTTCTTCATCCTTGAAGCAGACTGAATGGGACCCATCACCAGCATTTGTTTCTTTCTGCATGCTTCGATTCACATTGTCACAAAGTTCATCATCAACACTGCTCATTCCTCCATCATCAAACAATGTTGCATTTTCTCGTTCATTAGTGCAAGAATGCTCATCTTCATTCAACAGAGGCGTTTCAAGCTGAAATATTGCATTCACCTATTATGTTGGTTATTATGTAGGTACTGTATCACAATATCACAACTGGAACTGTCATTATAGCCCAACTATTATTAAAGTATTTTTATGCTACATACCAGAAAATACAACGACAAAGTGAAAGTAAGAAATAAATAAAATAGTAAATGCAGTAAGCAATAAATGAATAAATTAAACACTACCACACCAATATAGGCTACTGGTATACCATTCCCAATAAATCAATATAAAGATTGTCAACAGGATGAAATGAGAGTAACATCCAATTCAATGAAATTCAAAAATTTTTATGCTACATTAACTTTACAGATTTTATGCTACCATTAATTGCGAGATGGCAGAAGACCAGATCACCACATAGACCTTTTGCTTTCTTTTACCAAATAGAAATTTTTATGACTCCTTTACTGTGTTAACATTTTCTTTTGTAAATTAAATATCACCACTTGGTAAACAAATAAACTAGATGTTATCCTGCAGCGCCACAATCTCTAAAACTGAAATAAATTAAATATCTTACTGGTACTGCTATGGTATAGTTACCTGATTAAGAAGAAGATCCATATCTTCATCATAAATCATATCTGACCACTGGGTAAAATTACAAACTCTTTTTGGTCGTAACATCCTTAAAAATAAGTCTTGAATCATCTGACGCTGTCCAGTGACAGGAGGATAAATATGTGCTACAACAACAATTGTTATCAACAAAAAGTAACTTTATGAGCACAAATGGGCCTAGGCTATGGTGAATAATTCAAAGGTGTAAAAGAAGGCAGTGGCTATTTGGTTTGCATTTGGAGGCAAAATAGCCTAATGCTATTTTGCCTCAGTGCCAAAACAGCCCTTATCCTAGCTTAACCTTAACCCTTATCCTAGCCCTAACCCCGACCCTAACCCCAACCTTAACCCCAACCCTAACCCAAACAGAGGGAAAGTACTATTTTGCCTCTAGAGGCAAAATAGCCACTTTCGTAAGAGAAAAAGTTATCAGCAGACATTTATACAAACATAAAACCTGAAACCACAGTGCATTTTTGATGAAACACACATTCACAAATAAACTTTTAAGGCTTTTTAAAATGGCCTAGCCAGTTTTGCTTTTGGTGCTCTCATGGTTAATTTAGACACCATTGTCTAGGCTACTGAATTTAACTACCGGTACGCCCCAATCTAATTCAATTGAGCAATTACCAGACTACTCCTACTCATACAACACCGTAAGTTTCCGTTATCAACATTTTATTTTATACTAGGCGATCCTTTCATACACTCAGACTGCAGGGATGATGCTTTAACTGTACTTTAAGTACCGTAGGTATGCCAATGTGCAGTACAGAGTAGGCCTATTCGATATCCTAAACTAACATACTAATAAAATCATGTACAAGGTTTTCTTTTCCATTTTCATTACTCTAAATTTAAATTTTCCTCAAATCAGTGTTCAAAATTAATAAAAGTACGTCAATCTTAATTCAAACATAACTTTATACTTTTAATGTGCCCAACCTTTTCTACCTTTCCTGCAGCCATACTACAAATGTAAGCAACTTTTACTAACCTGTCAATAGGTGGCGCTAAGTAAAAAGTTTAAACAGCAAAAAAAGCATCAGCCGGCAGACTATGTAATTTATAGACCATGGTATAACTCAAAACTGCAAGCTATGTTACAACAGTGCTGCAGCACTTACTGTTAGAGGCGAGCCAGGCAGGCTATGTTGCTTTAACAGTTTAAACAATACTGACAGACCTTTTGTAGAAAAGTTTATTACAGCTTAGCTGTTAATTTATTTAAGGGCAAGATAAAACCTTTGGTCGTCTGATTTGGTCAAGTTGAATAGTTTCAGTTTAGAGATTAAGCTATAAAACTGAAAAGTTGCTTTTCAACAGCTTGAGTTGCATGTTTCAGATTTACTTATCCAGCAGTAGAGTAACCTACCAGTGGCGGATTTAGGGGGGGGGGATGGGGGGGATGCATCCCCCCCCACCAGCCTAAAAGTTACGATTTTGGCCGAAAAATCAGCCTCTATTTTGAACAATTCGGCTCCATTTCGGGATGCATCCCCCCCCACCGACCTAAACGTAACGAATCCGGCCGCAAAATCAGTCTCAATTCTGGTGAAGACCTTTTTTTTTTTTTTTTTTGGAGACCACCTGATTTTGGGCGAAAAAAACGTTTGAAGTTCCGATTTCGGCCGAAAAATCACTCTCAATTTTGGTGAAGACCTTTTTTTTTTTTGGAGACCACCTGATTTTGGGCGAAAAAAACGTTTGAATTTCCGATTTCGGCCGAAAAACCACTCTCAACTTTGGTGAAGACATCCGAATTTTTGAGGTTTTGGCTTCAAATCCCCCCCCACCAAAATTTTCTGGATCCGCCACTGTAACCTACCGTATTTTGGTAGAATTAGAATCATCAAAATAAATGTATTGCCAATTCTTCATTTGTATGGCCTACTCATTTATTATACATTTGTTGAGATTGTAAAACGTTGTTTTGATGGAGAATCTGCCAAACAGTAATGTAAAACCAAATCTTTTTTGAAAATAATTTGATTTAAAATCAATATTTGCTGGGTAGCCATCTTCTTTATATACCGGTAACTAAACTAAGTAAAAATAATGTGCATCATTATTAGTCTTATATGTATCCTTATTCATTATCCTCCTGTGTATCCTTATTCAAATACAGTTTGAGAAAGATAGTGGTTGAATGAATAAAGCGTCTGCTACCAAAGCGGTACGTTCGGATTTGATTTCCGGTCGGGTCAAACCAAAGACTATAGAAATTGGTATTCTCAGCTTCCCTGCTTGGCGTTCAGCAATTTAGGGTACAGTGTGAAGCCTCTGCCGAGTGTGGTAGATCATTCTCCATCAAAACAACATATTCCAATCTACAATTTGTATTCATTGCATCCTTTTCTTTTTTTGTGTTACTGGTAATATTAGTGGTAGGATTTATGTGATGGATGATAACAACATTTGCTGTATAATGAATGCGGACTTTGTGTTGGCAAACAACTCAATTAATACTAATCAAGAATCCAGCAGTGTTTTCAAGCTACTAATTGATCTAACAACAGGCATGGAGATACTAGTGCATTTTTCTTCATTATTTATCATTTTAAATAGTACACGGAATACTAGTTAAGTTTGTTGAAAAGGTTCGGCTTCTTATTATTTTGTTACCCTAACAAGGATATCCCAAAAGCATCTACAGTATTATTATGACAAAGAATTGATTCATTCACCAAAAAATTTGATGAAGTGTTTTATTACTTTTGATTCAATTCAGATGCTTACTCTAAATAACTTTAAATCTAACCTAAAACGTACTGTAATCTTAATCTTTAAAACAGCAAATAAAAAAGAGTGCAGAATATTTCTCTGTTTTTTACTTTCTTTGATTTTCCATTAAATTAGTCAGTCTGATATGGCTCTGTTATGCTTTTAACCAATCGTGGCATTTCAGTAGAAAATATGCTTCATTGGCATATTTTAATTTGAAATGAGCAAATTCATCATAAATAACCAATTCGTTTTGTAGATTTCGTCTTGCAGTATGTTGTTTTGCTGAAATCATTAATCTAATGTCATGATTGGAGTTTGAAGTCCTGTTATGCGTCGAGAAGAATATTGGTCAACGACCTTTTTCTATAGTCCTGGTATATATGTTTTTCTTTTTGTTTTACAGCATATTTATAAATTCTTTTGAGTTACTGTTGTTTTGTTGTGTATGGCAAAATTTAGTCCTCTATATTTGTTCTGTGTAGTCAATGTGGAGATTAAGACATAGTAAATAGTAGAGACACGGTACGAAGTTTAAATTCATAACAGAGAATCCAGAGTTACCCTACTTTGTACACAACTACAAGTATTGATGTGTCAGAATTTCCACAAACTATTGTACTTATGTACGTATGATTTTACAAAATCCCACTATTTTTTATTGAGTGCAATAGCTATCACACTCTACTTGCGTTGATTTGTTGCTAAACATACATTAAGTTTGCTTGCTACTGGGGTATGGATGTCCATTTGAGAATACCGAATCCTGCGGAACCGCTTCCTATTTGGAACCGGTTCCGTTTTTAGGATTCGGTTTAGTTGTGTAGAAAAACTGCAAGTGATAAATTTGTTCAACCAAGCCGGTTGATGGCGTTGAGAAGTGTCCTTTTGGCGTGGATGTTACAATGCGTGATTTTCTCCAGCAGGGCTAAGTCCCACCTTGTTGCGGGCCTGTTTCTTTTTCCTGAAAACAACTAGAAATGACTGCTAAAATGAAAACGAAAAATTCAGAGAAACTGATGAAACCATTGCAGCATGAGAATATCCAATAATCATGTGATTTATAGTGCTGTAATTCTTGAACTGGCTATTTTTCATTCATTGAAAATGAAACTAAATGTTAGACTTTTTTTTGTTTTGCAGTAGTCGAGTAGTTAAGTGCTGAATTCATATCAAAACAGTACTGATGGCCACTTTTTAGATTTAGGATTCGAAATTCTGGATTCGGAAAAAAAAGATTCTAAATTATTCTAGAATACATAATTATTTTAAAATGAACAATGCTATACTGGGGTTGAAAAAGAATTAAAAATCATGTTGTTTTTTCAAAAAAGTTAATGACAAGGTGAATCTAATTCTTATATTTTAAAATATTTTTGTAATTTTGAAAGTTGTTAAATTTGTTTTTTTTTTGGGGGGGGAGGGGGAAAAATCAATTACACTTTATTTTCTATGAACAATTTTATAAAAACATGAGGCTCATTTTTGGTCGAAGTTTAAGGCAATGCCGGCCTGAGCAACATAAAATACTATTAAGAACCAGAAGCGTCGCTAAGAATGGTGGCACCAGGGGCGAGATTTCGTGGTGGCACCCTTTATCGGCCAAAATATAGGTGAAGACCAAAAAAAAAAAGAAAAGGTCTTTGCCTACCAATCAGTGGGTTTTCGGTCTCAAAAGAAAAAAAAAACAAATGGTGTCACCTCAAAATGGTGACCACCATGGCAGGCCGCCCCCCCCCCCCTGGCGACACCACTGTTAAGAACAACCAAACAAGAATAAATTTCATATCAAAAACGAATCTAAACTCTGTACTGATTCGAAACGATAAAATTTGAGTGATTTTCTGGCATTTACAAGCAAAATTGCACCAATTTCGAAAGTATAAAGTAATGTTGCGCACTGCACAGGCAACTAAAATGTTTTTGGCGCTCATTCAAATAGAAATGCTTGCTTCTTTGCTTTTGCAATTTTACGATGCTGCAAAAACAGCAAAAAAAGCGTTTGTTTACTCAAGCATACAGAGCATTGGAAGAACAATAGTTCTATGGAATTGATATCGATGCTCTCAAAATTTAAGAACAAATGAGGGTAAAATTGGCAAAAAATTAAAGAACAGCTAGCCTCAACTCAAAATTTACTGGTTCTTATAACACAAGTGCATTGAAAAATATTTTTGAAATAAATATTTAATTGGGATATGTTAGGCAAAGTTTTAAGTCAACTCTGTGCTGCACTGTTAGGGTTGATAATTGCAATGTGAATCAAAAGAAACTCTAGTATGTTTCGTAAAGTTTAGATTAACAATTAATTGTTTAAGATAGGTTAAACACTCATTGAATTGCTTTTAATAATTTTGAATCCTGTTCAATTAAGTAAGTAGTTTAGAGTTCACCTATCGGGAGGTCGAATTTAAATACTGTGAAAGAGAATAACTGTATCGAGTTGTCGTTGGGAATTAAATCTGATCAAGAAGACGGCTCCATCCTAAACTCGAGTTTTGAATAGAGTTTCTAAAGTTTTCAAAGATAATTAAAACTTTTTTCGTAACTTTAGTGCATTTCTTACGCTTACAATGATAGTAATTGACTGAACCCTAAAAATAGTTTACTAAATCTTGTTACCAACTAAATAGCTCTGTTACTTTTCATGGATTGCGTAAAAGTAATGAGAAATGTGAAATGCTTTCTACCTAGTGACAGCAGGCTCTGATCTTATCGAAACAGTTGAAGGGTAAATACGAAATGCTTTTGCCTGCACAAATCTATTTTTTTCCATGAAATATAAACCGCTTCCAACAGGCTCAAGTAAAATTGAGAACGAGGTGTGGTTAGGATTTTAAACTGCGAATCAGAATAGTTGCGTGCGCACTGATTGGATTTCAACAAACATTAGCCAATGGCTGAATCGCTCTTTGGTTCGAATTGAGTCTTACTTTTTGCTTTGCATTTTCTGTTTGGCTGTGTTCTTGTTGGTCGGGATCGTTGAATTCTCTGCTCCTGAATAGGAGTGGTTCTTTGCTTTATTGCTTTTGAAACATGCTGCTTAATGCGTTTCTGAAGCCTTTGGGTTGTGCGACCTACGTACGGACTAATGGAAGGGGTTTCTATTTCGCGAAAAAAAAAAGAGAAGAGATTTGTGCAGGCAAGAGCAGTTCGTATTTACCCTTCAATTGTTTCGATAGGACCACTGCCTCTGTCACAAGATAGATTGCATTTCTCTTTACCATTGATTGTGCAATCTCCGTAAAATAAGAAATGTGTAATTGTGTGTATTACGTTTTTAGCGAAATGCATTTTTTGTTTCAGAGCTAAAATAACACGGAGCAATATTCTTCCTCTTAATGCTCGTCGATGACCATCGTAAAGTTTGATTAGTCTCCACAATGAAATGACTGTGCCATGCGGCCAAGTGAAGAATGCCAACATGTCTACATGCGCATATTCTATACCCTGCATATTTGGGACTTATGTGAAGATTATTGATTAATACCATTCACCAGACCTAGCGTTTATAATGCTGCGTATAGGGGGTGCTGTAGTATATTTCATTACATTGTATTGCTTGTGCAAACAATTCTGGATATGTGGTAGAAATTATTTTGCAGTTGGACGTTTTTAAATGTCAAAAACTTGGATCTGCCATCTAGAAACTAATGATTTATCGTATTACAAAAGCAGACTTCCACGAAACTCCGACCTGAGCGAATATTTGAAAGCGCACCGGTAATAAAAACTTGGAAACCAAGATTAGAAAGTTGTAAACGTGGGACGAGAGTTCCTTAAATCCTGCTTTAAAAACTTTCAGTTTTTAATAAAATTCATTAGCATTTACGGAATTCGCTCAAGTCAGATGGTTTTGCTTTAAGTTTGCACTTACAATGCGACCCTTAGTCTTGATTGTGGACTAGAAGGTTTATGCACAGATAATGCATTTGTGCGGTTGCTTATATGGGTCTTACAATATGTTTATTAAACCATTATTACTCGAAAATATGTAGTTCTAGCTGACTATCCTTCGTGCCTGATGATGTGGCTGACAGTTTGTTTGTGCTGGTAAATAACATACCGTTTAAACTGCGTGATGACAGTGTTGAAGAGTCTAATTCAAAATATGGATTAGCTAAAACGTAAAAAGAAATCAATGCACAGAGCAAAAGTATATGAACAGCCAAGAAGCTTACCTGCATCCACGAGACAGGCGTTATTGTAATAAAATAATGTGCAAGTTGTTGCGCTAATACTACCATTAATGGCAGAATGCCTCTTTAATCTATTTGTGGCTAGTATCTTTTTTATTTTAACTTTCATATTGCGTTTATATGAAAGCTTAATGAACTTTGCAATTGCAACATTAATTTAATAAACATTCTTTATCACTCTTGCTTAGAAGTACGTAATGATATTAAATATTTTTAAACCAAACTAACATTTAAAACTATCGGTACCATTTTCATAATGCAAGCAGTTAGACCAATATATTAGGTGAAGCAAAAAAAAAAAGATACTGACAGCGAAGATATGGAGCGTATTTTCAGGCTATAAAAGAGTTGATTCTTTGTAACATTAAAGTTAAATGCTAGGCAAAAGCCTGTAAAAACTGAAAAAAGATTTTAATTAGTAAGAATTCGGTTTACCGGCCAGTTGGCGGAGCGGTAACGCCTTCGTCTCTGCAGCGGAAGGTCTGAGGTTCAATTCTCGGGCCGGCCAAATCGGACACAGTGTTGCCAACGGCTCGCCACCGTTGTGATATTTCTTCGAAAAGAGCTGTGTTGCCCGGGCGCAATGACGCGGAGATGGGCCCCGCAAACTCGTTACACGCTTCGGCGTATTATACAGCGAGTATAATGAAAGATTTGATTTCTGAACAATTCGGTTTTGTTTGCTTTCTTTCGGTGACGTAAATCCGGCTTGCTGTTAGGTAACCCATTAGAATCATGTAATATGGATAGTGGTAGCTAGTTTCGGTAATCAAATTCGTGGCTTATTGATGGCGCTATAATGGAACAGTTATATCTCCTTTATTTGTGACAAAATTAGCGCATCTTTAAACTTTTGTAATTTCAGAAGTCTATTTCGCAGGATCTTGGTGATTTTTTGCATTTCGTGTAGTCATTAGCGGCTAATTGCTATGATTATTGGTTGCTAGGAGTTAAAATGCATTAGCAGTTGTTTTCATTGAATTATTTCGTAGATATGTCATTTAAACTTTAAACTAATGATTTAACTGGCCTCAGTGTAACTTTGATCGAGTCTTAATTTGCATTTATTTCGACTTGAGCTGGTGATGTTAAATATTATTTATAAATAGTGCTTAAACTAAACGTTAATCAGCCATGAGTTACTGCTGTGACATAGAATTTTACGTACTTTAGGATATGGCCGAATTTACGATTTGAACCAAAGCTAAAAACCGGTCAAAGTGGACAATAGCGGGCAATGGACGATGAGAATTTACAAAAAGCGTAACTTTTTAGATCCGCTGAGCTATGTAAGCTGCTTAAATCGCTCCTGGTAATTACCAATTAAGGCCAGGCTATCTACAAAAGTGCTACTTAACAATCAAATTCTTTAAATATGCCTACGGAAGGAATTATACGTTGATTTACGGTAACGTCCCATGCTTTGTAATGGCATTTTGACGTCCAATCGTTTTGGCGGGAAAAAGCTCTGACGTAGCTGCAATCCATCACTATTTTTACAGTAACATGCTAAATCAATTGCGATAAAATGCGTTGAATGAAAAAATGATTGCAAAAAAATGTGCATGATGCTTTCAAGGCAATTACAGAAATATGCAACAAAAACCATTTACCAAATTCACACACATTAATCAAGTTCTTATCCTGGACATTTTAACACTGGTTGGAGAATAAAATTTTTTGCCTTTTCGAGATAATCGAAAATGAAATCGGAAACTCAAATTTTTTTGAATCAATAAAGCTCCGAACAGCGCCCTCTTGTGGCAAAATTAAAACGACGACAACTCATAAACTGCTCGATAAATTTTGATTTTTTTTAATCTGCATCACATTTGAATGGCTTTCTCATATCCAAATACAAAGAACATCTGAGAGTGGGTTACAAAATTTTGTCTGTCTTGTAACGAAATGACCCTAAGATTTGCGCACAAGGTTCGACTGGAGTTAATGTACGTTGGCATCGTTCCCTAATTCTTGCACTGAATAAAACTGCTATCGTAAAAATACAGGAAATTAGTTTTATTGTTTATTCTAATTACTTCAAAACCAGCCGAGATGACTTGCATCACAAAAAAATCAGTATTCCGAACGCGCGTCAAAAGCTCCTGATTTTTCGATATTTCACACAAGCAGAAAATAAAAACCGAAAATTACGATCAGCAACTCAACAATTTTCAGTCTACTTAACTCCATGTCATTAATTTTAAGTGCTCATGATATTTTACAGCGTACCTTAAAATTGTAATTAAGTACTGTTTTGGTCAGGAGACGGCGATTTAAAGTCAAGATACCGCCTGCCTATCTCAGTATCACGTATGGTGGAAGCATCATACGCTTTTATTGCTGGACGTCAAGCAGGAAATCTATGAATATCATTTTTTAAGAGTCGAAAATCGTACTAAACGACAGTGGCGTCGCTAGAGGAGGGCGGGGGGGGGGGGGGGGGGGGGGGGGGGGGCGCCCCGGGTGTCACCATTTGTTTTTTTGAGACCGAAAACCCACTGATTGGTAGGCAAAGACCCTTTTTTTTTTGGTCATCGCATACTTTTGGACTGAAAACCAACTTTTTTTGCAGCGAAGACCTTTTTTTTTTTTGGTCTTCAGCTATATTTTGGCCGATAAAGGGTGACACCACGAAATCCCGCCCCGGGTGCCACCATTCTTAGTGACGCCTCTGCTAAACGATTAAAATTTTCGTTCAAAAATCGCTCAGCCTGATGCTATGCTATAAGCAAACAAAAAACGATGGATATGAATAAAATTACTGCCCGTTGTCTTATAATTGACTGCAGAGGTGGAGTCGAGGACACAAGGCTCGAGGCCAAGGACACAAAAAAAATCCGAGGCCAAGGCCAAGAACAGCCATTCCGAGGACAGAGACTCTCGAGGCCAAAGACAGGAATGCTCGAGGCCAAGACCAAGGCCAAGGACACAAGCGCAAGTGCTCTCCAAAAAAAAAAAAAAAGGTCTTCACAAAAATTTTTCAAGCGCTCCACAAAATTTTAAATAGTGCTGTCCTCGAGCCGAGGACAGGCCAATTTTCGAGGACTTGAGGCCTCGAGGCCAAGGACTTCAAAAATGTGTTCTCGAGGACTCCACCTCTGATTGACTGGATTCGTATTAAAGATACCCAAGGACAGCGTAAACAATGAGGGAAATCGTAAGCGTCCAAGCATATTGCTGATTTATCTTCAACACTATTTTGTAGTTGTACGCTGTAGCGTATTTTTAATGTTAAAATTTTAATTTCTAGCAACCGCTTAAAATTGAACAAGTAAAAAATGGAACTATATGCATTTTAAATTTTCTTACATTGATGATGTTACATTTATTTATTACCGTATTTTAAAGTTTTTGAGAATTTTGTAAGACACGAAGCTCATTTCGGCTGAAAATGAAAATTATGAGCAACGCCAACCTCAGCATAAAAAATATTTTACAACACGGGCCAGTATACAATGCATTTGTAAGCAATCAATAAATATTTCTCACCCTTTACTATAATACTATAATGCCATTGTTGATGTATCTGAATACTAGACTAGGTATATTTCAAGAATCATCATCTATTCTAAAACACAATATTTAATCAAGCATGAATAAATTTGCCTTTTTATTCTTCAAAAAAGTTTAACAATTAATGATGCTGAAATTCGTGAACATTAAAGAACAGAACATTAAAGAAGAGTCTGCTTCAACTCAAATTTACACGTATCACATACTCGTATTGCCTACATGCTGGGTCGCTTCCCTCTTCCATACTCCGACCTCTGATCTGCTTTAAGATACTACAAGTTACTCAGCACAAGGCGGTGATTAAATCATTTTTCATAGTGCTGGATCGCTTAAAGAGATTTTCGGGCAGCATGCAAAATCGTGTAAAAAACAATCACTCACATTTTTGAGCCCGAGAAAGTACAAAATAGACGGGCCATAATCAGCAGCGTAGGCAGGATTTTCGAAAGGGGAGAAAAGAATGAAAATCTACTGGATGCAGTGAAGACCTTTTTTATTTTTGGTCATCGCCTAAATTCGAACGAAAATAGGGAGACTTTTCTTTTTATCTTCGCCTGAATTCGACTTACAGCAACTACGAGAATAGGGAGAAGACCTTTTTTTCGGACTTCGCCTAAACTAAATGCGAACCAAATAACTATGAAATTAATGCGAAAATCTTTTTTTGGTCTCCGCCTGACTTCAGATTAGAAGAATTCATGAAATGAATTCTAAGGGTCACAAAATGTAATAACAGTACGCCTCATCAGTCTGGACCCAAGGGGGACCATCCGATGCCCCCCCTGTCTACGCTCTGCCATAATCAACGTTTGCATCGAGACCCTCAACTAACAAAGCTAACGGTATTTTTCAGGTTTATTTTTAACATCTACTCTAATAATTGTACATTGGTATTTTAATTCCACACTGCAAACGTTGCGTGAAAACATTACGGTACCGCGGTATTGCGGTAACAGAAACCAAAATGCAAAATGGCTAACATTCTCCAACTTCGAAAACAAAATGTTTTAAATGTAAAAAAATGTAAAAAATACTACAAAAACAAAATGTATTTAAAAGATAAAACAGACTCATTAAAACAAAAGAAGCTAAACAAAATGCACTAATGCAGTACAGTCAGCAGACAGCAGTGGTGGACAAACGCCTACAGCAACTTATTGAACAGCACATTTGACTTCACAAGTACCATAGCCAAGAGAGACGTAGAGCGACCCTTCATTGCTTTGGTTTTCCTTCCAACAGAACAACCACGTTCTGAAATTAGTTTTTCAGGTTTCGCTAATCGCAGTATAACAGCACCTTCCTGCAAAGTAGTATAAAACAGCATATTGCGGTGTTTGGAAAGGTTGATGATGACTGTTAATTATTTTTATGTACAGTAAGTTACTGTAGCTACATGCATGTAGTGATGAATGTAGTTTGTGAAAAAAATAGGCACGACAAGTAGTATACAATATTGTTTTTTAAAATCAAACAATGAATTCAACAAGCTTATTTGAAAAGTGATTGAACAATAACAAACATATAGCCCTTTCGCTGCCGGACTCGACTATAGTATTGCAAGGACATACGTGCCGTGCGCGAGTAAACTTTTTCTTCGCTATAATGCTGTGCGCAATAGCAAAATCTCTTTAACATAATGTCATGAGCGCAAAAATGTCACAAAAACCTGAAAACGCTCAACAACAACAAAACCGAAATCCTTGGCTTTTGCACTTTCCTTTAGCTGGTTTAAATGGTATAATGGGGGGTATAAGCGTTAACCTTTCTCATAAATCGACCTTGCTGCAGGCACAAATAATAAAAAATATCAAATCAAATCTTTCATTATACTGGCTGTATTACGCCGAAGTGTGTAACGAGTTTGCAGGGCCCATCTCCGTATCATTGCGCCCGTGGGCAACACTGTGTTTGATTTGACCAGCCCGAGATTTGAATCTCGGACCTCCCGCTCCAGAGACGAACGTGTTACCGCTCGACCAACAGGCTGGTAATAAAATTTGCAGTTCTGATTAGTTGATAATTGATAATACAATTGTTTTACAATAATACAATACAATTGATAATACGATTAGTTGATAATTGATTAGTTGATAATTGAATTAGTTGATAATACAAAATAAGATCAACTAATTTTATTGCGCTTTCAGAACTGGAAATTTGTAAAAAAAACAACGGTAGATCAGTTTCGAAGCAAAAAGTCCTCCACCCAGCATACCTCCCCTTAGAACGGCCCCTGAAACTTATGTTCACCAAAAAAGTTACGATTTGGCAGTTTCCATCACTTTTATAGCAAATGAAATGATTTCAGCAACATTTTTATGAAAGTCATTTTTCCTGATATTCCGGCACTTTACGATATCGGCGATTTTACTAGCCCGGCAGCGAAAGGGCTAGTGAAAGAATATTGCAAAATACCTCATTCTCTAACCACTTTCCAAAATAATATTTTTGAACTCATCTCTATAATCCAAGCATGCATCTGAGCTGTAATGCAACGACTTGACGTTTTTCAACTTTAGATACAGCTCCACCGCTTTTAGTGCCAAAACACCGCAGTTGGTTACGTCTTGTTGTCGCGGGTGCTTCTCAAATCTTATTGAAAAACTTTTCAGTTGGTTGTAGATCATTCTAAACAATTTGTATTGTGATGAAAATCGGACTCTGTCATTGTCATATACAGTAGGTACAAGTATAAAACATAGCAAACACATTAATTTAAATTTTCAATGACCACAAAAAAACTTCTGTTTAAACAAACAGACTGTTCAATCAAGTTTACAATGGGTGCCCGATGGAAATTCAACAGGACTGCCCAGCGCCAATCCATTTTGTTTTCGTGCGTGGCATTATATCTTGATTATCACCACACGCACCGCACTAATACTTTGCAATGCATTATGCAGCATTTAAATATATGCTGCCTGATTTTTATTGACAAACCTCACACATTGGTACAAAACAAAGCGATTAAATTAATAAATCGCACATTTACGTGCAAGAAGAAGTAAGCAAAAGACTCAACGTCCACCACAGGCGGAGCCCTAACTGTCAGAGGCCATAGAGTTTGGTGTGCTATCACAAGGCGCACATCAGAATTAGTGCGTTGAGTATAAAATTTAATATATTATGTAGCACAACTATGCAGCACTTTAAATTATTAGCCGCAATTGCCGTTGCACCTCAAAGCATGCTATCAAACTGCTTTGCTATTTCACATACGCTAAAGGTTAGAAGGGGATTACGTAAAAATCTTTGCATTTCAAAAAATCACCCTTTTTAATTATGTTACCTATTTTTCGAAAAGGGTTATTTTAATGGGGTTCCCATCGTGCCGGGCCAAGGGGAACATTTCCCCCTTAATACAGCCTGGATTTATTACTTTTCGCTTATGGACAGAGCAACTGCAACTCATACGTATGGCGTTTTCTAGGCAGTGCTAGGCAGCAATTTTGATGTATTTTTTTTTTAAATTTATTTACGCTAATTAACTAATGCGTTAAGTTCATCGACTTACCGCAAATTAGACAAAAATGGTACCGGCAATAGCACCCTCGTTTCCCATCGAATCATATAGAAAGACCATGCTGTCTTCTTTTATCTGTCAAACATAACCATCTGTGTAGCTCATCGGTCCTTAAACTGGAGGGCGCGTCTCCCTTGGGGTAAGGAAAAAGTTTTAAAGGAAGGCATGAAAGGTGACAAACTTGCTAGAATCTACGACTTACTATAACTACGAGGCTGGATGAAACACGAGAAAATCACAGGATAAAGAGTAGCTACGCCTGGTGGCAGACATCGTGCTGCTTCTATGATGTAATAAATCGTTGCAATGATAAAAATGTTTGTTCATAGCAATAGCGACCTCTACAGTAACTCCATACGTAGGCAAAATGGTTAGGCAAATTGAGTTCGAGTGTTTTTGATATTGTGCAGGTTTAGACAACTAAGCAAACCAAAAACCTACAACAGGTCTTCCAACACATCGATAGCTCATGTTGGCTATGAAGACGATCTGAGTGTGATTTGTCTGCCACTAAGTCTCGAGTTAACCTGATTGTTTTGCAAAAAGCAGCCACATCCTTCGCACTCATGACGTTTTAGTTGCAATCACTATGCTGTGTTTGCGATTGATGTGTTTGATTTTTGAAGAGGCAGGAGCGCGGGTTTGCTGGTATAGCCTAACTATGGCTAATTTCAAATATTTTATGAACCCTTAGTTTAGCGAAAAATGTACTTGAAATCAAGCCAAGCTTTATAAACACAATCGTAAAGAAATTGCTATACTGCAATAATTACTGCAGTCGCGCAGTAAATCAGACACCTGTTTATCAAAATATGTCGCTTACACTTGAAAATTTTGGAAAATTTACTATAACTCAGAGCAGTTTTGGTAAATGCTACATTTTTCACTTTACAGTTCTTTCATCTATCTCTACAAAGTTGTACAAAGTGTCTATGTACATTGCACGAGTGTTTAAAGTGAATACTAGGGTTTGGCTGTAGGATGAATAACAATATGGGATGTTAACGAGACGTGTTGGCAATTGGCATGTCACCAACGAGCTTTCACATGCTATTTGCTTTTAGTTCGAGCGTTGACAAAATTTTACGTAAAGCTCTAGCACCGTTTTGTGTAAACGTTCGATCGTTACATTTTTTCGCCAAACAGATGAAGTCTTCTTAAAAAACATTTTGGTCTCTTACGCCCATGGTTATACAGCAAGCAGAAAGCAGGCCTATTTTGCGACAATTGCTGTTTAGGTATATTTAAAGTGGATATAAAACGTTCTTCCAAATTTTTTTTCAAATTCTTACAATCCAAAATAATGTTTAAAAATTTTCGGCTTTCAATTTGATGCTGCAGGTGTACAAAATATTCAAGAAATGATCAAAACGATCTTCCAATTAAAAACATATCGGCAACATCAAGTCTGATTTTGCATCTTTTGACTTTGTGTTTTAGCAAATTGGTAACTCACACTCATGTGCGATAGCTAAATATTTTACTGGATCTATCTACTTCTCATGTATAACTTAAAGTTGTTGAATGAATGGCAGTAAAAAAAAAAAACAGATGATGAAAAGCATGATTTCTAGAAAGCATTTAAGCAAAAATCTTTTTGGACTATTAGATAATGATTTTGCGAATCGTACTTTTAAACAGAAAAGACAAAAACTATTACGAAATCTGTTTTTTGATTGAATTTGAGTTGACTACATACTTGACACCCTTTACAAATACAAATTTTTACATCAGTTTTCACAAGTACAAATTACCAAGCTCATCCAATGAGACCCCGTGTTTATAATTGTGACGACGTTTGCACTCAAGAGAAACTTCAGCTGAAAAATAATTACACAGCAGTAACAAAAAAGCCCATGCAAAACTATAAAATGTTTACATATATAGACAATTATAGTGCAGAAGGAAAATTCAACAGTGTTCAAAACAGTAGTGGCTTTAGAAACGTGCTAAGTCCTCTCCAACCCTTCTTTTATTGCTCAGTGCATAAAAAGTAACCTGTCCTTATTTGTACGCTACATCATAAAAATAATTCCTAGCTTTAGTCGTACGCAAGCGTGCAAATAAGTAATGCCTAAAAATTCTGTTTTTTTCTAAAATCTGCAAATTATAGCTAAGTTTATATACTTTATGCCTAATTATTTTTTATTGTTTCACATTGTTTTACCTTCAATTGGCTTCCGATTATGTGCAAATTAGCTCATTCACATGGCTCTAATAACAACGCGGCAAACTTTTTCCCTATGGCGTTAAACTTAAAACCCCATTTATTTCCAAAAAATCACAAAACTTGCCCAATACGTTGTGAATGTAAGCGTATTTAAAAGTTTATCATCATAGAGTTCTCAGCGAGAGCCCTACCAATCTAAAAATTTTTAGAGCGAGGGGCGCGAGTTGTTCAGAAGATTTGAAAGTTTAAAAAGGGTTTGTGACATCAGGTATACGTATTCAAAAAGATATACTTTATAAAACCTAACTTTAAAAGGTTTGAAATTGCTTGGGAAAGGAAAGCAAAATAGTTTATTGGGCAGATTACAACAGTGACCAAATTCATCTTAAGACCCCTGAAATAAACAAAACAAAAATGCGTCCACTAATACAATACACAATTAAACACTAATACAATACACAATTAAACAATACACATACATCTCAATACTTACCAGCCGCTTATGAGTTGCTAATGGCTCTCCTTTGTAAAAGAAAAGTGTGGCGTAATGCGTCGAGAGTGGGTACCAACACTTCTCTTTTACCTGCGTTAATAAAAAAAAAGTGTATAGATAAATGAATCGTAAAGAGATTTCACAAATTACTCTACGTTATAAAGTTGCTCAATGATAAACAAGTATAAAAGCATTAAAATCATAACAACCTTCAATAACAGTTACAGCAATATTAAACAATATTCGCCACAATAATGCCACAGCTGCACATTACCATAGAAAAAAAGCTACTGAAATAGCTTGTAACCCAGTTGTTTTTAATGTTTAGTTTGTAAGTTTTGCTCTGCTAAAAGACACATCTTCCAAACACAAATTTGATTAAAAATTATCTTCTCGTCAGGCGCGCAACCAGAAATTTACTAAAGGGAGAATGCTTTAAACCAAATGCAAACGATTTCTGTTTCAAACATGTGTCCAACAGGCAAGGCGTTTTGACAAACTGATGCATTTTAGACCTACACCAAACGCGTAGTTAAAGGTTTCGAGGCCCAGAGCCTGGAGGTATTTCTATAATTTAGCGGAAAAATAGCTACTGAACGCCAATTTAATGGCAATTTAAGCTTAAAGACCCATTTGAAAGAACTAAATTGCTAATATTTGGAAGCCTTTGAAAAATATAAATTACTCAACTCTTTCAGTCCCTTTAGACTGGTAAATTTTAAAAACTGTTTAAAAGCATGCTTATTTTGGTTAAACTTAAGTGCCCCTTAGAGTACCATAGTTGCGCCACTGCTCCTCTTAAATGCCTCCAAACGCTGGAGGCGTAGAGCAGTTACTTTACAGCTATCTCACAACACACTTACGTCGGAGCTTATCTTCCAGGTTACCGCATCAATGATCTGAACACAAATATTCCACGCCATATTTACTGCGATATTTACAAGTACGGAGTATATAATAAAAATCATTGCCAACAGTTAACAGCAAGTACAGATTCGCACTGTACATCATATACCTTCGTGATCTTATTCAAATGTAGAAGTTTTCAACTTCATAACAGAATTAAATTCAAAAGCACGATCAAAAGTTTGTATCACCGGTAAAGAGTACTACACAAAAGCTGAATTCAACTGATTTAAAAAAACTGCTCCATAGAGGTACAGATTCGCACTGTACATCATATACCTTCGTGATCTTATTCAAATGTAGAAGTTTTCAACTTCATTACAGAATTAAATTCAAAAGCACGATCAAAAGTTTGTATCACCGGTAAAGAGTACTACACAAAAGCTGAATTCAACTGATTTAAAAAAACTGCTCCATAGAGGTACAGATTCGCACTGTACATCATACACCTTCGTGATCTTATTCAAATGTAGAAGTTTTCAACTTCATAACAGAATTAAATTCAAAAGCACGATCAAAAGTTTGCATCACCGGTAAAGAGTACTACACAAAAGCTGAATTCAACTGATTTAAAAAAACTGCTCCATAGAGGAATGGTTATTATTTTCTTCAACTCACAAAACGATAAATTTTACACTATGCTGTGGACAGGATTTTTCATCAGATAGAGTTTCTTAAACAAAAACACGCCATTCTCAACATGTCACATCATCCAAACAGTTGCCATCTTCAAGAGTTGCCATTGATTGATCATTAATAGAAAATCTTCCCAGTGTGATTGCATGCATGTTTTGATGATTTTGTAAACGAAAACATTAAAAGAAATTACTCTTAGTTATATAGAAATAGAATGCATTTCCATTTTGCATTTCCACAGTTGCACTGGATTTTGCAGTTGCACTTTATATGCTGTAAACACTTAACTCGAAAATGGTTTAACATTTCTATGAAAAAATTCTAATAAATTCAAAAAGTCTAAAAAATTTTGGAGCATAACGGTCGGAGTTTCTGCTTAATCTAAGAACAAAAACGATTGCCAATATAGAACTAAGCATAACAATTTATTAGACGCGTTTCGCTTTAACTTAAAGCACCATCAGTAGAGTGAATTTGCAAAGTAAGAAGCACCAATTTATATACAATAGCCACCCATTAATTCAGGTGGCCACGGCACGGCTTAAGATTTGTCATAATTGACTAAAAGAGCGACAGGTCATAGGTTTAAACACACAAGAAAACACAGCGGAATAGCGACGTCATTTTAAACAACAATTTAAAACAATTAAGCATTGAAAAGATACAGGGTTGTTAACCTGTCCTATAAGAAACTTACCCCCATTGAACATCAAGCTCTAAATCATGGTCTACAGTTTGGAATTTTACCAACGAGATTTAACTTTATTGATGTGCAAACTGAATTTGAAAATTTATACCGACAAGTGAGACCTCGTCTTCAAAATACTAAGCGACTCTTGTTTAAAACCAAATTAATCAATCTGTATAACAAGTACAAATTTACTTATTTCTACAACAAACAACACGGAAATGTTGGCATTTCTCCCGAAGAAATGGAAGCCCTCAATTCTCTGAAAAAAGACAAATCCATAATCATTTGTAAAGCTGACAAAGGTAACGCAGTAGTTCTACTCAACAAGTTAGATTATATCAATAAAATGAACTGCATTTTATCGGACACGAAACGGTTTAAACAGGTTAATTATGACAATAATATTCATAATTTGGACAAATTTCAAAAGTGCTTATACTATTTGAAACGAAAAGGCAGCTTAGAACAAGAAATTTATGATCGCATCAGAGTAGTTATGTATATGGCGTGTTCGGTGCACAAAGGTCACGTGACTGCACTGTAACCGGCCCTATCTCAAATTAAGATACCTTTGGTTGAAAACTGTTCAGGTCACATAACTCTCAAAAATGCACTGGAAACAAAGTGAACTCACATGACTAAAAATGCACTGAAACCGTCCTTGTGTTTCAAATTTTTTAAAATCGTGGTTCCCGGTCCCCCCTTCCACTAATATTGTGGAAGGTATTAACCTCATAAATGAGGGGGTATCACATGCAACCAGCATGCTCATTGTCGCCGAGTTTCGATTCTATTCCATTTTCAGTTATAAAAATTTAATAACTGAAAATGGTAATAAATTTTTTTTTTTTTTATGGTAATAAAATTAAATAAACATGGTAATAAAATAAATACAAATAATTTTCTTTGATGTTATTCTTCGTCTGTGCCTTTATTCTTAATTAAATCTTGAATTTCTTTGATTGTATCTTCAACTAATCGCAATTCTGCGTTCGTAGTTCTCAATTGTAAGGTCATTTTTTCCATTCGTTGCTTCTGCTTTTTTCTTTTCTCAATAATTTTGGATTTTTCATTTAATTTTCTTACCAATTTCAAATGTGCTGCATTTTTTGAAACGCTTTCTTTAGAAGCAAGCTCCTTCAAAAACTCTGTGGTGGGATCCTGCAAATTGATTTGACTTTTTTTAGTCTTTTGTTGACTTGACTGCAAATTGAGTTGACTGATTTTATATGTTGGGACAGTCTTCATATATACATCTGAAGCAAAATTTTGACTAGTTACTTGTTGATTCATTTTCTTAGAGCAGCAGCGTTGCAGTCGTTTATATATGAGCGCGACAGGTGACGTAATGGAATATTTGTCTGGAAATTTCCAGACAGTTTTCTCACAATCGCGATAGCTTCTCCAAGCTTGAATGATTTCGTGACGTAGTACAAGCTCTCTGGCCGCGCGACAGGTGACGTAATGGAATATTTCTCGATTTGTCTAGAAATTGCCTTATATGGTAGACCAATTGTCCCGCTGAAACAAACTTGTCCCGATCGTTTTTGAAAAAAGGTTTTCATTTTAGCGGGACACTTTTTCCAGACAGTTTTCTCACAATCGCGATAGCTTCTCCAAGCTTGAATTATTTTGTGACGTAGTACAAGCTGTCAACAAACGCTGCGCTCATAATAATTGCGCGTCAATCGCGTTTAATTCTTTTCAATAATTAGTTTGATTTTGTCATTTTCTATAGGTTTCACTTTAATTGTAAAGCCATTGCTATCAAATCTTTTCACTTTGGGTTTACCGTACGCCTTTTGTATTCTTTCAATGTCTTCTTTTGATAGAACATCACTTGATAATTTTGACCACTCGTGTTTATAAGTAGGATACATGATAGAATCTGTACTTTGTGAATGGGTTAAAAACCTGATGTAAACAAAGGCTGTGCTCATGCTGGACTTCTAGTGGCTCATTTTACCTTTTAGTATAGCGTTAAAGAATGTTGTTATGTAAACTAACTAAACGTAGCTTATCTTTTTGTTTGTCGAAATTTTTACAACAATTTCATTTGAACTTTGAAGCTTTAAATTTATTAATCTGTTGTCATAACGTATTTTGTTAATGTGTTTTATTTTTTCATCATTTTTTAATAGCCCATGATGACATTCCCATATAAAATTATGAACCAAGATTCTATTCCAGTAATCTTCAACAGTCATTTCATAATAACCTTTTTCATTTATGCTTCCAAATGTTGGTTCTCTAGTAACAACATGAACAACGCATCCATCAATGCTCCCAGCGTATGCTTTGTGTGTTGGATGAAAATAAAACTCACGATTTTCAATGACTAATTTATCATTCATTTTTTATTTAACTACAGACAAAATTTTCTTAAGCATAAAAATTACTTAAAGATTATATTTCTCTTATAATAAAAATGAACCAATCAAATATTTTAGATCAGGCGGTTCCAGATATTGGAGTTTCTACTTTAAAACCGTCACCCTTTAGAAATTTTCCCCCAACCTTAAAGAAAATAGCTCTTAATACAGCTGGTAAAGTTCAAAAGCGTATAAATGATTTTGCCGATTGGCTGATGGCTTACATACCACCAACTGTTAAAACAACCGCTTCTGCAGCTTTTCAAAAAATTTTAAATCTTTTCCTAAAAAGACAATTAAGGTGAAATTACTCAAAACAGCTCTAAAAAGATATGCTAAATCTTATGATGTTGATATTGTTGATCACAGCCCACTGAAACAATTAAATGAAAAACAAAAAGTCGTACAAGATAAATTACGGTTAGACCTGATTAAAATGAAAGGATTGAATGCAACAGTCACTCTTAAAATAACCTTTGAAAAACAAAAAGAAGGTGAAGTGATAACCAAGACAGCATTTTTTAACAGCAAAACAAATGTCATCTTAAATAAAGATGATGTAAGTGAAACATTACAAAATGCATTTAATCAAATAATAAATAAAATTGGAAATTGGCTTAGTGAAGGTTCTGGATGGTCTATATTTTCTGTTGATGGGCACTACGTTAACTTAGTTCAACATACCCCTCTTCATGGATCAAGTTATTGTGCATTACCGGAAGAACTTAGAAATGCTAAGAAAGGACTAATTAACATCAAAAACAAAGACAACGAATGCTTTAGGTGGTGTCATTTAGCTAAAGTATACAGTGATAAAGTAAAAAGCAATCGTGAAAGAATAAGTCATTACAAAAAATATGTAGACACACTAAATTATGACGGTATAAAGTTTCCAGTGTCTATCAAGCAAATACCAAAAATTGAAGAACAAAATAACATCAGCATTAATGTTATTGGTTATGAAAACAAGCAACGCTTTCCTTTATTTGTGTCTAAAAAGGTGTGTGAAACAACTCTCGATTTATTATTGATAATGGAAGACGAAAAGCAACATTATGTTTGGATAAAAGACTTTAATAGATTTATGTATAATCAAAGCAAGCACCAACACAGAAAACATTTCTGCAGATATTGTCTTCAATGTTTTAGCAGCGAGGAAATTCTACACAAACACACACCAAACTGCGTAATTATAAATGGAAAGCAAGCAATACAAATGCCCAAAAAAGGTAGCTCGGTGAAGTTTAATAACTTTCAAAAACAACTACCAGTTCCCTTTGTTATATATGCTGATTTTGAAGCAATAACTCAAAAGATTGACAGCTGTCAGCCAAATGATGAAAAGTCCTACACAGAAAGATACCAAAAACACATCGATTGCGGCTATTCCTACAAGGTAGTTTGTTGCTATGACGATAAATTCAATAGACCAATTCAACTGTATAGAGGTAAAAACGCTGTTTATAAATTTTTGGAAGCTATGTTGGAAGAAGTTGACTATTGTGAAAAAACGAAAAATGAACATTTCAATCAACCTATGGATTTAACGAACAAAGATGAAGAAAACTTTCAAGCAGCTACAAAATGCCACATTTGTAAAAAAGGCTTTTCTGAGGAAGACAAAAGGGTTAGAGATCATTGTCACGTTACAGGAAAATACAGAGGGGCGGCACATAATGAATGTAATAGAAACTTCAGACTTACTCATAAGATACCAGTAATCTTTCATAATTTAAGGGGTTATGATTCACATTTTATTATGCAAGAAATAGGAAAGTTTGAGAAAGATATCAAAGTAATTCCAAACAATCTAGAAAAATACATGGCTTTTTTCTTAGGCAAACATTTAAAATTTATCGATAGCTTCCAATTCATGAGTAGCTCATTAGAAACTCTGGTTAAGAACGTTCCACTTTCTGACTTAAAATACACATCACAAGAATTTCAGGATGAAAAACTAGAACTAATGAAAAGAAAAGGAGTTTATCCCTACGATTATATGAACAGCTTTGATAAGTTTGACGACAGAAACCTCCCATCAAAAAAGGAATTCTATAGTCTTTTAACCGATGAAGATATAAGCGATGAGGATTACAAGCATGCGCAGAATGTGTGGACTACTTTCAAGTTGGAATCCATGGGACAATACCATGACTTGTACCTTAAGTCAGATGTTTTGCTGTTAGCAGATGTATTTGAGAAATTTCGAAAGACTTGTCTTCAATATTACGAATTAGACCCTTGCCATTATTTTACTTCTCCCGGTTTATCATGGGATGCAATGCTTAAAATGACTGAAATAAAACTGGAATTAATGACAGATATTGACAAATTTCTTTTCATTGAAAAAGGTGTGAGAGGGGGAGTTTCATACATTTCTAAAAGATATGCTAAAGCTAACAACAAATACATGAATAATTACGATTCAAAGCAGCCATCGAATTATATTACATATCTTGATGCAAACAATTTATATGGATGGGCAATGAGCCAAAATTTACCAACGGGTGGTTTTAAATGGCTATCAGAAAAAGAAATTGATTTAGCAAATTTACCTAAAGGAAAAGGACTAATACTAGAAGTTGACCTGGACTATCCTGAACACCTTCATGATAGTCATAATGACTATCCATTAGCTCCAGAAAAAATGGAAATTAAACATCACCTCCTTTCAGACTACTGTAAACAATTACAAACTCAGTTTAATATAAAAGTTGAAGGAGTTAAAAAATTAATATCTAATTTAAAACCAAAAAAGAGTTATGTTCTTTATTACAAAAACTTAAAGCAGTATATTGAATTAGGCTTAAAAGTTACAAAAGTACATCGGGTATTAGAATTTAACGAATCACCTTGGTTAAAAAAGTATATTGATTTCAATACAGAAAAACGAAAAACCGCCAAGTCTGACTTTGAGAAAGATTTTTTTAAACTTATGAACAATTCAGTGTTTGGAAAAACAATTGAAAATCTTCGTAAACGTGTCAATGTTACTCTGATCAACGAACCAGAAAAACTATTAAAGCATTGTGCAAAACCAACCTACGTTAGCAGCAAAATATTTAATAAAAATCTTGTTGCAGTTCATAAAATTAAAGAATCTTTAACCCTAAACCGCCCCGTGTATGTAGGAATGTGTATTCTCGATATTTCAAAAACATTGATGTATGATTTTCATTACAACTACATTAAAAAGAAATATGGCAAGAATGCAAAACTCTTATTTACAGATACAGATTCAGTAACATATGATATAAAAACAGAAGACGTATACAAAGATTTTTGGGCTGACAAAGACAAATTCGACTTCAGTGGTTACAAAGAAACTTCAGACTTTTATGACCTAAAAAACAAGAAAGTAATTGGAAAGATGAAAGATGAAACCGCAGGTGTGCCAATAGTAGAATTTGTTGGACTTAGATCTAAAATGTACAGCTACGTCACAAACAATGAAAAAGTTTGTAAAACTGCAAAAGGAATTAAAAAAAATGTAGTGAGGAATCTGTTAAAGCACGAAGATTACAAAAACACGCTCTTCAATAATCGTCAAATGTTTCATAAAATGAAATCAATTAGAAGTGAAAACCACAAAATTTATTCCGTTGAAATCAACAAAAAGTCTCTTTCGTGTTTTGATGATAAACGATATATTCTTTCTAATGGAATTGATAGTTTTGCTTATGGTCATTATTAATTAAAAAAAATATATACTATTATAAAAAAAAGATGGATGAAAATTGTTGTGAAAATCCTGACATAAAAATTATAAATCGAAATAGAACTTGTATTAACTGTGGTGTAGTTCATCACCCATATTTTGTAAACGACTGGATTGATTATAACCCACGTAATGTTATCTTACGTAAATCAGTTTACAGTAGAACTGCTTATGTTAAAAATAAATTACAACGTCTTGAATTGTCTGCTGATGAAATACAAGCATTTATGGACATTTGGACAATCGTGGAAAACCAACTACAAAGCTTCACTGGTAAAAGGTTTCCTAAGATAGATTTTTTTATAAATAAAATCTTAGAATATTTAGACATTCCCAAACAACCTTCATACAAAATTAGTGATGCATTACGTAAAAAATATGAAATCATGTGGAAACAAATCCTTTAGCATGTAATTTTTCATAGCTTTCAGAAATTGGTGGACATATATCAGCAACTTGGTCATCAACCATAGCAAGTTCTCTTTCGAAAAACTCGTCAATATCACCAGATCTTAAAAACAATTTTAACTTGTTGAGTAATTTCTGATACGATTGATAAGCATATCTACAAGACTCAGTTTTTTTGGAAAAATTTTTCTGCGTCGTTATTGTCTGTAAAAGAACACCAGTACCGCTAACAGATGCCAAGAAAATCGGATTTAATGTAACAGAACCAATCACGGCCCCAGTTGTAGTAAAAACAACAGATGACAGCTTTAGAGCTAAGTCCATTCTTTTAAATTTTTTAAACATTTTCTTATAACACCAATACTGTTTGTGATAAGTGTGATACAGATTTGTCAATTCATTCACTTGTTCTTGAGTCAATTTTCTACTAATGTGGTTAAAGTCCATTGTTTATTTTATGATATACAATTACGCTTCTGGTTGATCACCCACTTCAAGCTGTTTAACTTTAATTACGACGCTGCTCATATTCATTGATACCGAAGAATTTGAAGAAACATAGTTGTATTGTATGCGAAACACATCTCGAGAAGGATTAGGAAAAACAATGCAGTTTAAATTAAAGCAATCGAATGGGGGTGTTACTGTTGTTTTACATATTTTATCTGTTTCTTCTTCACTAACACGGATTATATCAATATGTAATTTGTCTTCATCATCATAACTGGTAACTTTCACAAGTCCGCTTACGCTTATTTCGATGTAACTGCTGGTTACATCATCTCTCAAATGAATACTATCGGATTGCAAAGACAGAAAATCGTTCCCAGCGACAAGAGGTGCACTCACGAAATGCAAATTGTGATCTGTATAAGTACGAACTGAATGAATAGCACTTGATGGAATTGGCCTCGAATCAGGTGTCAAAGAAGCACCCAAAAATATTTGAAATTTTGGACGATATATATTTCGTTTAAAATAACGTTTATTTATTGCACTGGTAGGTTCGGAAGGTCTACCTACGTTGAAAATGGTATGATTTTTCATATCTAAGTTTCGTGAAATGGTTACATTATCGTCTTCGGTTTGAATGTGTTGCGTTATTTGGTCAACATAATTTTTGTTTGCTGCTTTACCCGGTGCTGTGGGATCTCGTAAATTTATGATGGTGTGTAATCCTTGTAAGTTAATATTATCTCTCACATTTGTAACTAAATTTTCAACAAATTGTTTAGTTGGCGCATCAGAAGGTAGAATGGGTTCAACAAGTCCTTTTAGAATCAATGATTCACCTAATTCAATTGATGCGTTGTTAGGTGGAATATTTTCTATACGAAAGACCCTGTTTGGTAAACGACCAAGTACTTCCACACCATATATTTGAGACCTCTGAATTTGAATTTGAGAGGGCGATACAACATATTGATCATCGTTGTTTATGCCTAAAGTAGCCAACCTCGAACCAAACTCAGAGCTTTCGGCAAAGTGGACAATGTTGCTAATTGCATTATCCAAGAATCCTTTATTTACACTATCTGATTCTGTTACAGGATTGGCTAAGTTTGTAATTTTGTGGTTGTTTAAGTTTAAATCACCATACATTATATCTCCTGACTTGGAAACTTTGTGTTCAATACCTACAACCTTAACAGTACTTGAAGATTGACTTCCAATTGTTCCAAATTTTGAAATATTCATTTTGTCCTTCTTTATTATAAATGAATATAATAAACTTTGATAAATATTTAAGTGGGGACAACAAGCAAATCAAACATCATTATCTTCTACCAGATTGCCATTACATGATAGTAGGATCGACAGGATCAGGAAAAACAAATTTGCTTTTAAACATGGTTCTCAAGTGGATGAATTACGACCTTTGTTGTGTTTATACTGTTAATCCTGAGCAAGATAAGTATCGATTTTTAAAAGAGCAAGGTATTGAAGTGCTAAGCCCTGAAGACTTGCCTCCAGTAGAAGAGCTTGACCCTCAACAGAAAGTAATAGTTTTTGACGACATTAAGCTAGACAACATGAAAAAACTGATGGAATACTTTTCTTTATCTAGAAACAGAAATTGCAACTGTATTTACCTCACCCAGTCATACTTCAACACTCCGAAGTACATAAGAAGAAACACTAACTGTTTTGTTTTTTTCGGGAACTTAGACAACAAAGATATCAGACACATTACTGATGATCATGCTAAAGGTATAACAAAAGAAGAAATGGAGTCGATTTACCGTGAAGCAACCAAAGATCCTTACAATTTTATGGTGCTGGACAAAACAGCCAAACACCTACCCCTTCGTTATAGAAAATGCTTTGACCATTTTTGGGCTTAAGCTTTATATGCTATATAGTAAACATGCCATTTGTAAATGAAGAAGAGTTGAAAAACAGAAATAAACTCGTAAAGGATTATATTAACAACCGAAAGCTTTTGAAACAAAAGCTGCAAAAAGAAATTGTAGCCAAACAACAACTGCAAAAGTCTGCCTCTGAAATATTTCGTCCCATTACTAAAACGTTTGAAGAAACTCAGAAAAAAACTGATAAAAGGCAAGACCAACTAATTCAAAACATACAGCAACAGCTTGCCATTGAAGATAAACCTCGATCAATTTATACTGTGCACTTTGAGAGTGCTTTCGATAACGAAGAAAAAGAATTGCTTACACAAAACAATTTTGAGACTGATATTGTTGAGCTTGTAAAACGCGGGCCAGATTACATAAACGCATTGAAAGACAGAGCTAGATTAATCAATCAAAGATTAGGTGGTTTACGAAGAAGACGTGATGCTGATACAGAAATGATTGATGAGCAAATAAAAACTTTTAAAAAGTACAGAGAAAAATTAAATAAATTATTAGGAGGAATGGAACTTACCTTTGGAAAAGGGCTTAAAGATCCCAACAAACTTTGTGAAAGACTTAATTTACTAGTAGCAGCCAAACAAGCCGGCAATAATAACAAACGTTTGGATCAAGAAATTGCAAACATTTTGAAAAAACTAAAATTGAACAAATGCATTTCACACTGCGACCACCAAAAATTATTTGACAATATATTAAAATGACATCAATACCACTTTTCTTTGACTCTAGGAAAGGACAAGGAAAATCAGAAGATTTTATAACTAGCTTTAATCCACCGTTGCAACTAGACATTAAAAAAAGTTACGAGATGTCCTTAATCAATGCTCAAATATGGTACTCTTGGCATAACATAACGAGCAGCAATAATAAATTTTTTTATTCACCAGATGGAGTAGCTGCACGATTATTATCAATTCCTCCAGGTAGCTATAATATTGAAGATCTCAATAATGAAATCAAGTACTTGATGGAACAGAGACGTGATGACAAAAATAATATAACTATAACACCAAATTTTAATACATTAAAATCAAGAATTGAACTTAAAAATGATTACATAGTTGATTTTCGAATTCCAAATTCAATAGGTGACGTTTTAGGATTTGGTTCGGCATTTTTGGGTGTAAATGGAATTCATAATAGTCAAAATCCTGTAAATATTACAAATATCAACAGCCTTCAGATTCATTGCAGCTTAATTGATGGAAGTTACATAAACGGAGCGTCTAGTGACTTACTTTATACTCTTAGTCCAAACGTACCACCGGGATATTTGATTCAAGTTGAACCTAAGCAAAACATTTACGTTCCAATCAAAAATTTAAGTCAAATTGATAGTATCCGATTCTCTATAAAAGATCAAGATAACAATTTTGTAAATATGAATAATGAACGAGTGACTTACTATGTTCACCTGAGAGAGATTATGTAGTTTAACTATAAATGTTATCACAAAGAGAAACTAGATTTCATAAAAAGAAAATCATAGGTGGAAGTTTGCTTAAAAATGTTTACGACAAGGTAAGGAACGTAATCAGCACTGGTTCTAAGATTCTTAACAGAATTCCTACTGGAGTGAAGACTGAGATTAAAAAACTAGCTGCACCTTTACTGAAAAAAGCCTTAGAACCCACAAAAAAGACATTAGAACCAATCTTAGAAAATATACCAATAAACAAGCAAATTATCAATGACAGAGAATTAGAAAATCTCAACGACAGATCGAGAGCTATCTTAAGTAATTTAATTGCTGGATCAGGATTTAAAAATTATATGTCTTAATTATAAAATGACAGAACTAACGAATCCATATTTGCAAATTAAAGAAACAAACTTAGTCGACAATTCGATTACTGAGTTCGAATATGTCGAATACCTTCCGAGAGACTCCAATAACATGAACAAAGATGGTCAGCACATTATTGAAACAAAAGATGAAGATGTTTTTCTTCTACCGCATAAAGCATACCTAGAAATCAGAGGAAAACTTGAAACTAATGCGAATGCTAATTACAATAACAATGACGTAATTTCATTGGTAAATAACGGTTGGTCTTTATTTCAAACTGCGCAATATCAATTAAATAATCAAGCTATAGAAAACATAAACCTTTATCTACCTCAAGCATCAACAATACTCAATTTAGTTAGCTTTAGTGATGATTATTCAAGATCAACCGCCTCTAACATGCTGTGGTTTAAAGACACTGGAACTGGTTCCCCATCTCTTAAACAAAATTTTGGTGGTGTAGCTGATGATGCGAATGCAAATGCTGTACGTGATGGTCTTAGAGCAATTGTTGAAATATACAACAACAATCTAGAAGCAAATATTGGTTTCACCGCAAGACAGAACATTACTACGGGAAATAAGCAAATTACTTTAATGCTTCCTCTTTCCCAAATATTTGGATTTTGTCGTGATATCGATAAGGTTTTTAGGGGTGTTAAACACAGTATAGTCGTGGATAGAGAAACATCTAATAACTATATTTTACGTGCTAATGGTGTAACTGCTGGTAAGTTTAACATAAGTCATATCTCTTTGTGGATGCCTAAAGTGAAACCAAGTTTAAGAGTTGAATCGGAAATAGATGCTATGTTAGTAAAAGGACATATAAAACAGCTATACTTTGAACAAATGAGAGTGTATCGAACAATGTTTCAGTCAACAGAAACAAGCATGACTTGGAGAATAACAACCCAGCCGGGAACAGAGCTTCCCAGGCATGTGTTTGTTGCGTTTCAATCGAGTGAACGAGATAACAACCAGCAGCTAAATAATATGATTTTTGACAATGCAAACTTAAGACGTATTAGTTGCAGAATAAACAGCATTCAATATCCTGAACGAGAATTTGAATGTAATTTTACTCCACAAAATAGAAATTATTCGCGTTTATACATGAGTTTTCTAGAGGCTGTAAACAAATACCAAGACGCCGACACGGGCTGTCAATTATCAGCTGAAGACTGGGCTAGTTTGTATCCAATTCATCATTTTGATGTTAGTAAACACAATGAACGACTTAAAAACAGCTCGGCAGATATTGAAATAAGGTTTTGTCTTGGTGGTAACTTTAGAAATATTGCAAATAACGCTGACCAAGCTTTCTATGTTTATGCAGTCGTACTTTCTGATAGATACCTTCAGTTAGAAGGACTTTCAGGTCGAATGAATATAATTATCTGAGTATAAATAAAAATGTATGTTAAAATCGGATTAAATTTATCACAATTTCAAAAAGAAAAAATAAAACAAGCTTTTCAAAACAAAACTGGGCTTACACTCACATTTAATAACCACCAGTTACAAGGATCAGACTTTCTTGGTTTAACAAAGACGCAAGTTAACAAAATGAATGATGCTAAAGCAAAAGGTTCAGGTGTTACTTTGAAGCTATCAAAACTACAAATTTCAAAACAGGGTGGTTTTATTGGAACTCTTTTAGCAGGTTTAGCAGGTAGCTTGCTGCCCAGTTTGTTAGGAGGAAAAGGACTTGTGTTACCTGGATCAAAGGGTAAAGGGCTTATGTTGCCTGGAACAAAAAGACAAGGTAGGTCTTATCGCTTCGACGAACCTCAGATTCTCGGAAAAGGTTTAATACTAGGAAAAAATTCTCCTTTCAAAAATGTTCCGATCTTGGGTTTGATTTTATAAAGTCTAATATAAAATGTACCATGATTACTCATTGAACTTGACACAAAATCAAAAGAAAAAAATTGCAAATGCATATAAAAGCAAAACTAGTGTAAGTGTTAGACTAACAAATGCACGTTTACAGATTAAAGGCAATGTTAGTTTGCAACTGACGAGTCGACAGATAAATAGAATTAACAGAGCAAAAGCGTCTGGACACGGTATTCAAATAAACTTTAGTAAAACGCAATTGCAAAAACAAGGTGGTTTCTTAAGTAGCTTACTTAATTTAGGAAAACTAGTGTTACCGTTTTTAGCTAAAAAAGTTTTGCCAACTTTAGGATTAGCAGCTGCTTCCGGGGCCATCCAAGGAGCAACTAATAAAGCAGTAAATAAATGAAACCATTAACAAACTTAGACATTGATAAAATCATGATTAAGTGTGACAATTATCGAGGAACATTTAGCAAAGATATGTTACCAAAAGCAATGAATAAAAATGAATCAGCTGTCGTAAACTTGCAAGATTATTTTGCGGGTAGTGGAACTCATTGGGTTTGTGTTTACAACGAAGAAAAATCAGATAAAGTAGAATACTTCGACAGCTTTGGACTTGTACCCCCAAATGAAGTTGTTAAATATATGAAGACTACAAACAAAAACATTATTTACAATGATGCACAAATTCAAAATATTAACTCAATTCTTTGTGGTTACTACTGTGTGTATTATATAACAGAGCGAAATAAGGGGAGAACAGCAAACGAACTATTGCTAGATTTTCATGAAAAACCTACACCTTTTAATGAAATGTTTATGAAGTTTTATGTATCATATATTAAAGATGGAAACTTATTGTGTTAGAGAAAAGAAAAAAACTAAATGTGTTCCAGGTTCTGATGAAATTATAAAAGCAAAAGGAAATGGTCGCCTGATGTTACGTTGCATTTGTGCTAGTTGTGGTATTACAAAGCATAGTTTCATTAAAACCAACAAAAAAGGAGGCTTGTTAGACCTTCATGCTGCGATAGGAAAATTACCAAAACCAAAAGGTGGGTTCACTCTTCCAAGTCACAAGTACACTGGGCCATATAATCCTTTGGATAAACAACTTGATTCGAACGACCAACCTTTACCAGGCCAAGAACCTTACAATCAAATAGATGCTATTGCAATGAAACATGATATTTGTTACCGTGATAATGACAATAAAAAAGGTAAACTAAAATGTGTTAAAGATATGTTAGACAGTTTATCGCAAACAAAAACGAAAGGTATCCGGGAATCGTTTGATAAAAAGTTAGTACAAGCAGCAATTGGAACTAAATATAAGTTGGGGTTAGGTGCAAAAAACGGGAAAAGGCGTCGTGGCAAACAGAACTAGCTGATGAACTACACAAACCAGTAAAGAAAAAGTTTCTGCGACGCCGAGTTATAAGCAAATCAATTGATGAAATATGGGCGGCTGATTTAGTAGAAATGCAAAAGTTTAGCAAATGGAATAAAGGTTACCGATATTTACTTATGGTGATTGACGTATTTTCTAAATTCGGATGGATACTCCCTTTGAAAGACAAAACGGGTAAAACTGTTGCTAATGCTTTCAAGAAAATCTTCAAAGAAAAAAGAATCCCAGAATTCTTATGGACTGATAAGGGAAAAGAATTTTACAACAAAAATACAAAAGCCTGTTGGACCAACACAACATTAAATTATATTCAACTGAAAATGAAGAAAAAAGTTCTGTTGTTGAACGCTGGAATCGCACTATCAAAAATAAAATGTGGAAGCAATTTACAAAACAAAGTTCAACTCAGTACTTAGACATGCTACCTGAGATAGTTGATGAGTACAACAACAGCTATCATTCATCCGTGAAAATGACGCCTGTTCAAGCAAGCGAAAAAGAAAATCAAGGAATTGTTTACTATAATTTGTACGCTAAAATTAAACCAATAAAAACAAAAGCAAAATTTAAAGTTGGTGACACAGTTAGACTTTCAAAATACAAACGAAAACTTTTTGACAAGGGTTTTACTCCAAACTGGACAGAGGAACTGTTTTTAATTTCTAAAGTTTTAAATTCCAATCCACACACTTACGAAATCACTGATCTTCGTGGTGATTTAATTTCTGGAACTTTCTATGAACAAGAACTTTTGAAAACGAATCAAACTAAATTCAGAATAGAAAAAGTTGTTCGCAAAGATAATAAAAAGAAATCGGCATTAGTTAAGTGGTCTGGATACAGCAATGATTTTAATAGCTGGACTCCGATTGAAGAATTAGAGCAACTTAAATCTACATATAAATAAAAGATGTTTTGTGGATTTCAACCTTCAAATTTATCAGTTCCAGAAAATATAGAAGATATAAAACAAAAGTGGAATAAACGTGTTTTAACGTATTATATCACGAACTTAACACCAAAACTTACAGAAGAATCGATACACAAACAAATTGATTCTGCTTTCAAAGTTTGGGATAAACCTACAGCACTTAAATTTAAGAAAGTACAGCCAAATGAGCCCTGTGACATAAAAATTAGTTTTTGTGCCAAGGAACATGGCGATGGATTCCCTTTTAAAGGTAAAGGCGGTGTTTTAGCTCATGGATTTTATCCAGGTTCAGGAATTGGGGGTGATTTACATTTCGATGCTGATGAAGATTGGACAGACCAAGAAACACCTCCCAAACACAACTTATTTGTAGTAGCTGTTCATGAAATAGGTCATTGTTTAGGTTTAACCCATTCACAAAGTACAGATTCTATCATGTATCCTACTTATAAACACGAGTGGTCAAAATTATCAAGTGATGTTCTATCAAAAGAAGACATTGAAAGAATACAAAAGGCGTACGGTAAACCCAAAGTGAAAAGATTTGATAGCAATGGCTTTACAATTAAAGTGAAACCTATAGAAAATGACAAAATCAAACTAATTATTGAAAAGAATTAAACGTGATTGACGCGCAATTATTATGAGCGCAGCGTTTGTTGACAGCTTGTACTACAGTACGTCACGAAATAATTCAAGCTTGGAGAAGCTATCGCGATTGTGAGAAAACTGTCTGGAAAAAGTGTCCCGCTAAAATGAAAACCTTTTTTCAAAAACGATCGGGACAAGTTTGTTTCAGCGGGACAATTGGTCTACCATATAAGGCAATTTCTAGACAAATCGAGAAATATTCCATTACGTCACCTGTCGCGCGGCCAGAGAGCTTGTACTACGTCACGAAATCATTCAAGCTTGGAGAAGCTATCGCGATTGTGAGAAAACTGTCTGGAAATTTCCAGACAAATATTCCATTACGTCACCTGTCGCGCTCATATATAAACGACTGCAACGCTGCTGCTCTAAGAAAATGAATCAACAAGTAACTAGTCAAAATTTTGCTTCAGATGTATATATGAAGACTGTCCCAACATATAAAATCAGTCAACTCAATTTGCAGTCAAGTCAACAAAAGACTAAAAAAAAGTCAAATCAATTTGCAGGATCCCACCACAGAGTTTTTGAAGGAGCTTGCTTCTAAAGAAAGCGTTTCAAAAAATGCAGCACATTTGAAATTGGTAAGAAAATTAAATGAAAAATCCAAAATTATTGAGAAAAGAAAAAAGCAGAAGCAACGAATGGAAAAAATGACCTTACAATTGAGAACTACGAACGCAGAATTGCGATTAGTTGAAGATACAATCAAAGAAATTCAAGATTTAATTAAGAATAAAGGCACAGACGAAGAATAACATCAAAGAAAATTATTTGTATTTATTTTATTACCATGTTTATTTAATTTTATTACCATAAAAAAAAAAAAAATTTATTACCATTTTCAGTTATTAAATTTTTATAACTGAAAATGGAATAGAATCGAAACTCGGCGACAATGAGCATGCTGGTTGCATGTGATACCCCCCTCATTTATGAGGTTAATACCTTCCACAATATTAGTGGAAGGGGGGACCGGGAACCACGATTTTAAAAAATTTGAAACACAAGGACGGTTTCAGTGCATTTTTAGTCATGTGAGTTCACTTTGTTTCCAGTGCATTTTTGAGAGTTATGTGACCTGAACAGTTTTCAACCAAAGGTATCTTAATTTGAGATAGGGCCGGTTACAGTGCAGTCACGTGACCTTTGTGCACCGAACACGCCATATGACTACTCATACTACTCATCAGGCCATCAGCTGCAGTTACTCCAACTCTATACGGACTGCCAAAAATTCATAAAGAGAACTGTCCTTGCCGCCCTGTTTTGGCTTCAACTGACTGCTACACTTATGAGTGCGCATCATGGCTCAGTGAAATTTTGAGCCCGTTAAGGCAACATCCAACAAATCTTAAAGACACTTTTGAGTTTGTAGATCGAATGCAGCAAGTAAAATTCAAAAACAATTCGGTTATGGTGTCCTTTGATGTAAAAAGCCTGTTCACCAATATTCCTGTGGACTTCGTTACGGACATAATTTTAAAAGAAATTTATGGCAGTGATTCGACGAAAAAAGTTTACGGTTTGACTAAGCGACAATTCAAGAACCTTCTGGTGTGGACTACGAAACGCACTACTCTAAATTTTAATGGTAGTTTTTATGAACAAATTGATGGCGTAGGTATGGGATCTCCAATCGCTCCGGCTTTTGCTGACATTTTTATGAATTATGTGATTGAAAAAACAAAAGAGTTTAATATGCAACCGGACGTGTTTTTTCGGTATGTGGATGATTGTTTTGCAGTATTTCCAGATTTTGAAAGTGCTATGTTGTTTTATAGAAAATTAAACCAGATTCACAGTAATGTTAATTTTACCTACGAACTTGAAAACAACAAACAGTTGCCCTTCCTGGACGTCAATGTTGACAATTCAAAAGATAAATTAGAGTTATCCATTTATAGAAAACCTACACACACTGGGCTGTATAATAAGTGGAGTAGTTTGGCTCCCACTAAATACAAAATAAATTTGATTAGATCATTAGTCAATAGAGCTATTAAAGTTTGCAGCAATCGACAATTATTGTTTCTTGAGTGTGAGAAAATTACCAAAATGTTGCAACAAAATGAATATCCTACCAAAACTATTCGGAATGTTATTCGCAAAGCCATAAACAGAAATCAAAAACCGGATGCCAAACTTTACCCTAACCAACAACAGTCTACGAAGCATTGTGTCTTTTTTAAATTGCAGTTTATTGATCGTATTTCTATGCAAATTGAAAAAGAAATTCGTGAATTTTTATGCCCGTATGATATCAAATTGGTAATGTCTCATCGTAACTTTACCATTGGCAAACTATTTCCGTATAAAGATCGTCAATCGTTATTACATTCGTCAGGTGTTGTGTATCAATTAAACTTGTAGTTGTGGTCAAAATTATATTGGCCAAACCAAACGGAACCTAATTACTCGCCTCAATGAGCATCGCACGTGTGAAGATTCTGAAGTTTGCAAACATTTGCTCAATAATCCCAACCACGTAATTAATTTTGACTCACCCAAAATTTTGGACAGAAGTAATCACGTAACTAAATTACGCATCAAAGAAACTCTACATATTTCCAAAACAGAACCACAACTGAATGTCGACAATCAATCTTTGCCCCTGTATCTTTTCAATGCTTAATTGTTTTAAATTGTTGTTTAAAATGACGTCGCTATTCCGCTGTGTTTTCTTGTGTGTTTAAACCTATGACCTGTCGCTCTTTTAGTAAATTATGACAAATCTTAAGCCGTGCCGTGGCCACCTGAATTAATGGGTGGCTATTGTATATAAATTGGTGCTTCTTACTTTGCAAATTCACTCTACTGATGATGCTTTAAGTTAAAGCGAAACGCGTCTAATAAATTGTTATGCTTAGTTCTATATTGGCAATCGTTTTTGTTCTAAAAAATTTACGATTTAAAAAAATTCTAAATCTATTAATTAAAAAGACAAGACTGTATGCATGGTATGCTAGTATGCGGCACTAGCAACTCTAACCATAGCCTTTGTAAATACAAATTAACAAAATAAACGTTAGCAAGCATCCCGCCAAGTGCCAATTCTGATTTCTTAAAACACCTCAAAATTACGATTGTTTTTGGTGTTACAGATTTTAAATACTGGCATCATTTCCAAAGTATTAAGCGAATAACTAAAAAACTGTCAACATTGGTTTTAATATTTTTGTGAAGTTTTGGCAATCCTCATCTAAGTAACGTCATGAAATGATGCAACGGGGCATGGCTTATAGCTACCAAAAACCAATAACGAAGTAGCACAATCACTGCGAGATTTTTACAATTTTGTTGTTAAAACATATCGATTTCAAAACTACTTTTGTTAAATTTATACTTAGAAGAGACATCATACAGTCTTTTCAATTTCTATATGTGCATAATACGCAAAGCATAAGCATGGAAGAAAAAGAGATGTGGATACTCTCTTTCAGAAATCAGAGGTAATAGGATGCTTGCCCCTATGGAAGAACCTTTTCGAAAACTTTTGGTAGACATTTTAGACGTCTGACTTGGAGCGCTTTCATCTTTTTTAATGCAAAACCACTTTTTCTCTTAATCCCAGCCTTCAACTTTCCTTGAGTACTTTTGAAATTTCTTTGAAGGGTAATCTTTTTCAATGCTGAATTCCGGCTTTTCACGTCAAAATGCAAACTTTTGGAATCGAAAGAAAGTTTAGTCATGGTTACGCAACATTCCAATTTTTTGCATATTTCTTTACAAGCTTTAGCATTTACACCCCTTACTTTCAGTTTTTCGCTTAAGCCTAAACACAGCTTGCGCGCTTTTTTAACCCAATCTGTTCGGGTTTTCTTCACCATTGATTTGGGTTCGGAAAGAGTAACAAATTCTTGAAAACTAGCAGTTGAAACCGAAATTGAACTTGAGTAGTCGTTCGGGAAGCGCATACAAATTAGATGAATGTGCTTGCACACAAAGCCTCGAATCAAATAGTCTAAGCAGGAGCAGCTGTGCGTATGTGCGCAGCAATTGCGAAGTCGACACAGTCCATTTGATAGATGAGCATCGAAGTTTATTGGATATGCTTATAATCAGTACTAAATTTATAAAATTTTGGATGAGGGGACGCTTTTTTGCGTGAATCCTTTTCCATCTTTGGGAAAAGAAATTTATTATGAAAGAAATGTTCGATTTGAGAGTTCGATGGACTACAGCTAGATTCGAGTTACTTCATATAGTCTTTTCTTGTAGAAACTTACATTAGAGTTAGAGGAGCTGGGGCAGCATTGCCAGACTTAGAGATAGCAAAGTAATGTATTTTTGGTTACATCGGTAGTTACCAAGTTACCTTGGATAAGTCAGAGATAGCGAAGGCCCGGACCTTTAGGTTTTCACTAAAGCCGCCTGCCCTCGTGTAGGCAAATTAGGATTTCGCTAAGGGGAGTTACCTCAAAGCTAAAATTTGTCACTCTCGCACAGTTCTTCGGGAACCTAAGGGCGAAGCACCCATCCGCTGGGCAAGTTTTGTGGTTTTTAAAAAAATTATCATTTTAACACAATTTGGATGACATTTCGCACATTTGCAGAGCATTAGAAAAACCGAATCCCAAAGATTTGGGAGCCCTTTGACAAATCAAATTACCTATCCCCTTCAGCTTTTTCTTACTTTCTGGTCAAGCTCAAAACATGTTTAAAAGCATGCAAATTTGGGTAATTTTCCTAAGTGACTTAGCTACGGGGGATGGCTGAAGCCCTCTCCCCCCCCCCCAGTGACGCCACTGGCTATGAGTGCTTTGATTGACCCGACCTAAAATCGAACCCAAGTCTGCCGTTTCAGTTGCAAACATTTGATTTACTCGATCACCGATTGTTCAAAACACGTTATTTAAACAGCAGACATCAAAAATATCTAGATACAAAAAAAAAAAAATTGCCAAATAGGATATTACTTTTCAACCAGTCCTATAATGTTGGGCCTCAACTCACGTGGCAACGTAGAGATGGCCTGTAACCTATTTCAGTGGCGAAGTAAAAAATTCAACCAAGCATACGTATTATGTACCTGAGTATGCAGAGAAAGATAAGTTTTCTTCAATAAACTTTTCTCCATGAGTGAATTCCAAATGGTGGAAAAGTAGGTCACAGGAAGCAAATTGCTCCTCGCAATTTTTTTCCAAGCACGTCCTTTTGTTGTTATCTTTTTTCTCCTAAAAGATCATTTTGTTTACATTAATGCAATTTGACATCCTCTCTTCACTACCCTTTATTACATCAAAATTGCGGGGGCAGCAGCTCGAGATTGAGCCGCCACATTTTTAAGTTTTTCATCGAAATTAATGCTATTGTGATTACAATATTAAACTTTTTATGAAGCAAAGTCGCCGCGTGCAAAGCGCATTATTATAGAACCCGGCACAAATCGCATGGTAGTTAGTCAATAACATTGCTATTTCTACTAAAAAGTGCTGTATCAGCAATCAGAAAAAACGATTCCAAAAAATTAGGTGAACTCTTCATATGTTCGTTTTTGACAACGCACAAAAAATATTTCAGTGCTTGTGAGGAATGAATGAATGAATGTATGCCTATGAGGTTTTATTCAAGTTATGTTGTAAAATATCTCCATACCGTTTCATGTTCCACTCTCCAATGATCTTTCAAATCCTTGTTGCGGGCGTAGCTTGCTTCGCAAAGACTGCATTTATAAACTTTTTCCTGAATTAATATAAATACTATAATCACAACAATTTAGTAGATCGCTTGATTTCGCTCAAACAGATTACAAACATTCATTAAATATATAGGGGAGTTAAAATAAGGAATGAAATACCTAATAATAGTAAAAATAACATCGCTAGTTAAAAAGAATGTATATAAACTTACAAAAGGCATGATTTTTGCAAAAAAAAATTAACTATTTTTTAAACCTGATATAAAGTTGCTGTAAAAAAATCAATTCCATAAAATTGAACGTAACTTTGCTCAAGTACATATCAATTATTTACCAATAACTATTAACCAAATATAAGTTTGGTTGCTGCTTGACTCGAAAACCGGCAGGTCAGCGCTCCTAGTCTATAACCAGTAACTTAATCTTTTTTCTCGAGTAATTTTTGTTTATTTTTGACAAAATAAAACACGACTCATTGGTTGATTGATCGACAAAATAGTTCATAACATTGTATGGAGTACCAAATGTAGGCAAAGATTTGTAACTGCTTT